>JANHFR010008591.1:2811-19135 GCA_032468015.1 Mimophis mahfalensis | reverse complement strand
AATGAGGGTCTAAAAGGACAAATTGTGTCCTTATTCACATGGTGTTTAATTTTTTTTATTATTATTATTATCATAGTTCACCATAGTAACAAGATTGCCAGAGTGTGGGAGCAAGCTAACAACCCATTCACAGCATAACAAACTGACTTCTGAAAATTTAACAGTAATATGGGGCCAAATGTAAAGGCCTATAAGTATGAGACATTTTGGAGAAGACAGATTTGGAAGTAGGAATTTTTTCTGTTTTTGTTTTTTAGTTTTTGTTTTGTTTTGTTTTGTTTTTAGCTTTCTGAAGGGACCAACACATGGTGTATTCTTCCTAGCCCTCAAAACAAGTATAATCTTATTTTGGTTATGTCTCGACTCACTGCCTGCTTTCTGACATTTATTTTCCTCTGAATTCAGTTTTTTTGGTGGTCCAACTGAAATAACACTGTGGCTAGTATCACAGTAGCTCCATTAAATTTGTCTAAAATTGTTTTACGTTGTATGGGCTTTATAGCATCCATTCTATCCAGGGAGCTAAAATTCAATTGTCCTTGATATACAGTGGTCCCTCGGTATTTGACTGCTTCAAAATTTGTCCAGTTTGGTACTTGATGCATTTTGATGCCAAAAAAAAAAAAAAAAAAATGTTGCCCCTGTACTCGTAGTTTCTTTGGTATTGGCACACTGCAAAAGGAAGAGGCAGGACAGCCGCAGAGAGCAAACAGGAAGTCAACCATGCTGGGAAGGTAGCTGATACAGGAAAAGGGACAGACAGAAAATTCTTCCCAGCCAAAACAAAAGGTGACATGATAAAACATCTGGTTTGTTTGGCACTCATAGCTCCTAGCTTTGTGCTTTCTGGAATCACTTAACATCAAATATCGAGGTACAACTGTACAGGTAGACCCAACAAATACAGTTTTCTCAGCTGTGTCCTAAAGCTCTTTTTAACTGTGGCTTTGTCAAAAGAGAATGATAGAAACCTTAAATATGAAAGTATTTTTGTAGTCTTATGTGTGAATGACTTGGGGATAAGTTGAATGATTTTAAGAGGCCCGTGCTAACACATTCCATCATAGCCCAATGTCTGTATGAGAATACGCTCCCATAGAATAACAGAATAACAAAGTTGAAAGGGACCTTGGAGATCTTCTAGTCCAACCCCTGCTCAGGCAGGAGACACCACGCCATGTCAGACAAGTGGATGACCAGTCTCTCTCCAGTCTCCAGAAAGCTGGTAAAACTGCTCACGTACAAAGCAGCTTATTTGGATAGAATGTGTGCAAAAAGGCCAAAGGGTAAAGCTATCCATTTAAACGAAAGCTCTCGGGAATGTATTTTGGATAGTGAGAGAAATGGTAGTACTAAGTGAATTTGAACTTTTAGGCAGAATTTGATCATTATCATGGACATAACTGACTGTGTTTGCTGACTGAAGGATTTGCAAATACTCCAGATAACATCCTTTGTATCATGTGAAATTGATGCTTTTAGGATTTTTTATTTTTTTGACATGACATTATCCTGTATTGAGATCTGTTGAGGTATGAAGGTTGCTGTGGGAATGTCAATTCAGTAGCAAATGTATAGGGAATTTCTTCCCAGTAGCTAAAGTTAACCATGATACACCTTTCGAAGAGGGTTAGTTCTAGCTGCTGAAGTAAATGATGGGAGCACTGAGGAATCAGGGCAAAAATGTCTTCTGTTGTGATTTGTATAAGGTGCTTCTGAAAAGGAGCATGCAAGTAAAACAGCCCCTCGTTTGCTTTTATTCCCAGTCATTGTTACCTAGAGGCAATCCTTTGACTCAGAACGTAACTCAGGTAGCCCTCGATTTACAACTACAATTGGGATCAGAATTTCCACAACAATTGCTAAGTGAGGCAGTTGTTGAGTGAGCTACATCCACTTTTATGACCTTTTTTGGCCACAGATGTTAAGTGAATCATGCAGTTTGTTCAACGAATCTGATTTTACTTGTCAGAAGCCAGCTAGATAGGTGACAAATGCAAGTCAATCGCTAAGCACCCAAATTTTAATGACATATCTGTGAGTAGGCTGCGTGTAAGTGTGAGGTCATAAGTCCCTTTTTCAGTGCCCTTGTAACTTCGAATAAATTTCTAAAATGAATGGTTGTAAGTCAAGGACTACCTCTACATGGGAATACATGACTACTACTTGGTGTGCATCTGGCCATTTTTTCCACTAGTGATTTAAAGTGTTTTCATAGCATCACTCAGTCAGATGGTATCAAGCCTGTCTTCATGACTGTTATTTTGCACGACAAGGGTTGGATGATGCTAGAAAAGGCTACAAGATGGTCATGAGGAAGGACTTCTATCTACATGCAACCATGTGACCAGAAGGATGCAAGGCATACATTGTTTGGTTCCTCAACCTCTCCTTTTTAAAAGCATTGATTGTTTAACTACACATGGATGTGGCATTGGGTAAATTAGAGAGTAGGGCATGTCAATCCCTTTAACAGAAGAGTGTGATCAAGGAAACAAGAATCACAAACTTCCTTTAATTGAATTCTCATGCCAAGGAGCTACAGTACATCATCTTGAGAACTGAGATACAAGCCATTGAGTTCTCCCTTATTAATAAGTTCATTAAGAAGAGGAGGACTTTTGGTTTTCTTTATCTCAGGACATCTGTGTTGTAAACTACAGATTAATTACTTTGATCAGCCTATAATGAGCTTTCCTGTTGCTGCTTGTCTAGAGCTGCTACTCCTTCTCTCTGTGAGGTTTCTCACAGGAACCTTTCCATTTTATGTGTACTTCTTTGAGCCAGCTTATTTCTCTCACACACATACACACTCACTCTCTCTCCCTCCCTCTCTCTCTTTGACTTTCTTTCTCCTGTGTAATGAATTCCAACAGGTGCTGCAAACAGCTGCTTGAGTCTTTCCTCCTTCCTAAGATCTATCCCAGAAGTGCACTTTAGTTCTAGCTTGCTTTACCGAAAAGTTAATACCCACTATTTAAAGTGGCTGAAAATTCACAAGGACATCGTGCCCTCCCAGGACCTCAGTGTCCTCACGTTAGACGTTTATGATATCTTAACTTTTTCGTGTATGATTTTCACAAGATCATGAGGTGAGAGTGCTGAAGTCTTGTGAGATCTTGGCCATTTTCAGAATTTATATTGGGAGGGTGCCAGGAACCCTGGAAAGGTAGCTAAACCCTAGAAGAAGAGAGATCGTGATCAGTGTTGTTGACCTTTTCGCAAGCAGCATTTGTATCATAAGTAGGCAAAATTTTATGTTATTTCATGTGGAACATTCTTGCTTTTTCCTCATAGGCAGGTTTGTTGAAAATAAAGAGAATGATGCAGGCTAGGCTTTGGCAGTTTTCCAGGATAGAGAGCATCAGAGAGCTAAGATGAGTAAAAGAGGTGAAGTGAAGATGAAGTGGTCAAGATGAAGTGAGAACAAAAGCCAGGAAGTATAGTGAAGAAAGTTTCGTTCTTTGCCCCCTCCCATTTTATTGAGCCAATGGCAAAGATGGCTCAATACAGTACAGCATTACATCATACATAGAGGTGCCATCCAAAGGCTGGGAAAGTAGTTCCTTTGTCCTGGTAACCAGAGAGATATCTGAGGCCCTCCTTACATCCTGAAGATAAACACAGCGCTTCTCAAGACAATTTCTCATGGGAAACGTATTAGATCATAGGAATACTGGAAACCCCCTAGGTTTGTCAGCTCAGAGGCCATTCTGATACAATATTCCTACACAGGTTTACTAACCGTAAGCTCTATCCTTTCTCATACAAATTTGCAAGGCTGAGATAGCAGCAGGCTGATGGGAAATACACCTTCTTAGAGCCTGAATGTGTATATAACACAGGCAGAGAATTGCTCTGAAGTAAAATAGAATTCCCCCAAACAAATACAATTGAAAGCCCTGATAAGCAGTATATAAATCAAATGCTTTTGCTATATTATGGCAATGCAAAGCATTCAGAAAGGGCTCTTTGCAAAGCATGTTAGTAAGGTCCTAAAAGCAACAGAGATTCCTACTACTGCATTGGAGACTATCTGTGCATGGTGTGGATGTACACACATTTAATTTTGCTGCTGATTTCAGCAAAACGTTTTGTACTGCCCTATGCCATGTCCCGAGCATCTTGGCATTTATGTTATTTTAGTCCCCGTGATTTCTGAATCAAAACGTTATCTTGCAGAAAATACAGTGGCCACCAATTGAGATACTGTCTATATTAATGAAAACATACACAATTCTATTGTTAAGCATAGTGACAAGTATTTTTATTAGTACTTGAGAATAGTGTTTAATTCTCTTTGGGCAGATTTCTCCCAGAGGGCACAAATGATTAATTGTAGAGAGGCTTCTGAAGCTATAAAAAAGATTAAACCTGGAAAAGTGCAGAAAAACCATATGAATTATTGGCTTCTGATTATAAATGCTTTGATGATGGACTCTTGCAACCTTTGCAAAACACAATTAATGCTGTCTTGCAGGGAAGAAAGATGCCTGAGATACAGAAAGGTGAAAATAAATATCAATACCTAGCGAAGGGTTTGAGTTGACAAGAAATTATAGTCCAATATAATTACTAATTGTTCACAATGATCCTAGCTGATAGATTGAAAATAATTTTACAAGAATTTATTTGTGAAGATCAAGCTGGGTTTTTCTCTAAAAGACAATTAAAAGATAATGTTAGAAGCGTGTTGGATATTTTGGAACATTTTGAATACCATTTTGAGATATTTACACTGCTGACATCACCATTCCTGCCCGGCACTCTCAAAATTACTAGTTCTGTGTTGCTCCTGGAGACTGGAAGAAACCAAATAAATGGAAGCTCTTAATAAATGAGCTTTTTAATTTTATTTTATTTTTCTCAGAATAACAATTTTGCAAAAATGAGCATTGGAAGTTTTACACTCCTAAAATCACTTCAAAGCTGGAAAATTTATGAACAGGCCTTCTTTGATTTCAGTGCAACTGCTTTGTCTCCAGAAAAATAAATGTTGGAACACACCAACCTTCCTTCCACCTGAGGGTGTGCTTTAGACTACAAGTACAGATGTGTCACACACAGGCCACCCCACCCCAGGTCCTCAAAGGGGAAAAAGTCATGATACGTCATGTGGCAGCAATGTGATGCCGCGAGTTTGACACCTGTGAGTTAGATCATCAGTTGTGCAAGCCTGAATTTCATGGAAATGGAAGACAAAAGCACAATGCTTTTTTCCCCATCATTTCCAAAACCCATTTCTTTTAATGGATTCCGCTTGTTTTGAAGAACTGTATGATTCTAAAGCAAAGAATGTTCCGTAAAGAAGGAAAATTTACATGTTGGCTGTTGATTATCACCAACAACAGATCAGTGAGAAAGTTCTTTAGTGCAAGGCACTGTTTTCCATTTAAATTGATTTTTATTTAACACCACATCATTGATTCTTCAGATTCCAGGGCAGAAAGAGTAGGAAATATTTGAGATGATACCCTAAAGTTGTCAGTTTTCATTTTAAAGTCACGAGGAATGCAGATGAAGATCAGTTTACTGGGGTTATAGGGTTGCTCAAGAATTCCTAATATGTACTCTTTTGGGGGGATGGAATAGAAAATATTAAGAATCTTCAGTCCCTATACTTTTCCTGCCAAGTTCTTGAGTCTGGAAAAAAAATATAGCAGAGGGGTCTATTAGCTATTAACACTCATGGTGGAATTATGTTTGAATGAATTAGTTCTAATACAAGTGTCTGAGTCTTCGATTCAGAATACATACCAAGGAATGATTCAGTTAAACATAATTCAAACTACAGAGCCTGGGTTCATACAAAACACCGCATCAAAGAAACCCAAATCATGTCTTACTATGTGAATCAAGCCTAAGTGTGTATGTATGTTGTTTTGGATACAGCACCTGCTGTTCTAGAGCGCATTTCCAAATGGTTAGTTATATTTGTTCACTCAGAGCTAATATTGGGATTATGGTAGTTTTCTTCTTTCAGTTGGTAATGCTTTGCAGTGCCTTATATAGATATTTTTTTATTCCTGATGTTCTAGACATAACTGTTCTTTTTTAAAAAAAAAAATAGTATCCATGAATAATACAAATGATTGTCTTGTAACAGTTCCGGTATTAAATATATGCCAACCCCACTTTGAGTGGAAAATGAAAGGCTGTGCATTTTAATTTCCTTCGTGGTGATCCCACAATTGTCTACAACAGTGGTTCTCAACCTTCCTAATGCCGTGACCCTTTAATACAGTTCCTCGTGTTGTGGTGACCCTCAACCATAAAATTATTTTCACATGCACCTGTATCTGTACTGAAATATGTGTTTTCTGATGGTTTTAGGTGACCCCTGTGAAAGGGTCGTTCGACCCCCAAAGGGGTCCCGACCCACAGGTTGAGAACCACTGGTCTACAACATCTGTAAAAAGCCACATGCAAAGAAATCCTTACCTGGGTTGGATCTTTCCTTCAGGTTTCTAGTCCTGATGATCACAGGGAAGAAACAAAGGCAGCAACTGCCGAAGGATCAGGAATTGTTCTCTATACAGATAGTCCTTGATTTACAATAGTTCATTGAGTTACTGTTCAAGGTTACAATGGCACTGAAAAAAGTGACCATTGTTCACATGATCTTTGCAGCATCCCACGGTCACATGATCAAAAACCTGATGCTTAGCAACTGACTCATCTTTATGACAGTTGCAGTGTCCCGGGGTTAAGGGATCCCCTTTTGCAACCTTCTGACAAACAAAGTCAATGGGGAAGCCAGATTCACTTAACAATTGTGTTACTAACTTAACAATTGCAATGATTCACTTAACAACAAGGGCAAGAAAAATCGCAAAATGGGGCAAAACTGACTTAAATGTCTCACTTAGTAACATAAATTTTGAGCTCTATTGTGATCGTAAGTCGAGGACTACCTGTATTTGTTCTGGGAATTTGGAAATAAGCACAGGTGAGCAAGGAACTGAACTGCCTATGTTAATAAATCCACCCTGTTGCCAAGTGTTTTTTTGCCTATCACATTTTCCAGATGGCCCCAGCAGAAGAATCTAGCAGAAATACTGAATATTGTGAAGGAATACAAAAAGCTAACTCCAGCAGTAAAACTCTAATGCAAATGCATGCTGTATTGCTTTAATCTTTAAAAAAAAAAAACAATTTGCAATAGCCTGTGCTGTTGCAAGAACTACATAGTTGCAGGGTATTTTCTTATAGCCACTACCTCTTCAGATATTGTCCTCTTCTCCCCTTTCACAAGTGCTGCTTTGTAAGCAATAACTTTAACCGATTACATGATGTAGCAGGTTTTGTACCAAGAAGGTGTTGAGCTTCAGCGATGCCCATTCCCTTAAATTAAGGCTAGTAGAACTTGTATCCACACCAGTGGTGGGATTCATTTTTTTTTACTACTGGTTCTGTGGGCGTGGCTTAGTGGATGTGGCCATGCTATCAGCCAATCAGAGGTGGTATTTGCTGGTGTCAGCCAATCAGAGGTGGTTCTCTTAACCAGTCAAAATTATCGCTACCAGTTCTTCAGAACCTGTCAGAACTGGCTGAATACCACCTCTGATCCACACTCCCTCTGCTGTTTCCTTCCAGTTCTCATGAACTCCATCCAATATATACACAGGTCAGAGTTACAAGAACTTGAATACTACATCTGAACAGCCACCGATTCTCCACCTTCTCCTTAGCCTGACTTCCCAAACGTGGTACCCTCCCAATTATTGGACTTTTGAGCTCAAAATTCCAGCTGGAGAGGACTCTCAAAAGCTACACATAAATAAAGCTATTGATGAACTCTAGGAAAAAAGGGGGAAGGGACCCTCACTCTCAGGGAGCAGAATTGTTACTAGAGATTATTTCTTTACTTGATAGTTTAGTAACCAATTGTTCCTCAGGATATCTCATTCATTTATTTGATCCTTGCCCCCACAAGATGTTGGAAATAAATTAAATTTGCTGCAACAACAGCAACATTTCACAGAGAGGCATCTGATTTAGAACTGAAGTGATGCAATATCTAGCAATATCGGATAGAGATCCTTTACTATTGCAAAACAACAATAGGTCAACTTTTAGTTCAGAAAATACATTTTTGTATCTGAAGAGTTTATTCCAGGGGTGTCAACGTTGATTTCATTGAAGGCTGCATCAGCATTGTGTTTGACCTGGGGGCAGGGGGGCAGGGGGCATGCACAGCTCGAAGTACTTGTGTCAGGGCACCTGTGGTGGCCTGAGCACTCTGCCAGCAAAAATGGGCCCCTGAGTGCCATTTCTGGCTGCAATGGCATCCTGCAACCCTTTGCCAGCAAAAACAGATCTAAGCATCCCACGGGCCGGATCTGGCCCCCGGGCCTTGAGTCTGACACTGCTGGTCTAGTCATTTACCCAAAAAGAATAAAAACTGGTAGGCTGGGGAAAAGCATCATTGGGATAGATTTGCAATGCAAAGACCCTTTAAGCTTTCTTCTAAGGTTGTGTAAAGCTTTTGATTTAGAGATTCAGCTTGAAAGTTTACATTCAACTCCAAATCAGATCTGAATTGAATCAAAACACTTGAATCCAAAAGTTCCCATTGTTGATTCAAAGATCTCTCGAGACTCTGAAAAGACCCAAAGCAGTTTGAGTCTCAGTAGACTCAACAGTTTTACAAATACATTTATATTATTGGATCACATTGAATCAACATTCCCACTGAAATCAGTGATTTGAACGAGAGTGAGGCAATCTAGAACATTCTTGCTTTCTTCAGCTGTTCTTGGCCTCAAACAGAAAATAATTTCTGTAACGTTTGCAGCCCTGCTGTCTAGTCTTTAAAGGTGTGTTTTGAATTTGTGCCATTTATAAAGTTTAGAAGGACAGAACTTCACGATCCAAACTCTGTATTTCTTCAAACTACTTTATGCAAAAATAACTTTCCAGTGGCAGCTTGGGAATCTTAAAGAGTATGGAGAATTATATCAAGATAAATCAGTATTGGGAGTTTCTTTTAACCCATCGATACTGGGTATTTTAAAATGTGTGTCCTGTATATTCATTAGTCGGTCATAATTTCTTATTTTTTTTATAAGGCAAATATCAGGGATCTACATATGCAATATATAGATCTGGCTAAATGTCCAGATTTTTGGAACCAAAAGATAAACTGTGTTTTCTTAATTGCCGCTGGCTTTTTTTTAAAGTGAAATAACCTGAAGGCCTCTTTCCTGTGTTCGGTAGTAAAAAAAAACTGTTTCTGTTAAATATAAATATTATAGTCATTTAACCACAAGGTATTTGGGAAGGACTGCAGGCATCTCCTTCCTCTATAGCAGCAGGTGGAGAGCAATGTGTCGTAGGGGGCGGGGTGGGTCTCTTTCCTTTTTTTATCTTATGGGATATTTCCAGCTAGTTGGGGGAAAAGAGATTGATCCCGTTCTCAGTAAAATGTATAAAAGAAGTTCTGCTTCCTGTGTTACAATCTTTGTGTTTGTCCTCGCTTTTAATCTAATTTTCTATTATTGCTAAATATTTGAATGAAGGCAAGGCAGGCAGGGCAGTAAGAGGGAAAGTATTAGATATAGACAAGGATTTAAAACTAGAGGCTTCTCTTTAAACCTTGATCTCTTCGGGCAAGGGATTGTTTATTTTGGGGCTGCACTAAGCAAACCAATTAAGGCAATCTCCCCAACCCAGTGTCCCCCAAAAGTATTGGACTACAATCCTCATAATCCCCAGCAAACATACCTGAAAGCAGTTGGGAAAAGCTGGTTTAAGGAATCAGGTTATAAACATAAACATGGGATTTACAGGTGTCCATTACAGGTGTCCATTGAAACATTACAAAATCCTCTACATTAATTTTATGCTACTTAGACACAGATTTTAAGGGCCAAGTGTCTTAAATATATATTGCGCTCCCACTCTCTCTCTTCCATTCCATCTATCTATCTATCTGTCTATCTCTATCTCTCGCTGTGTCCCAAAATTGCTTTTCCTGTTAATTTTGTTCAAGACCATATACAGTACATCTGGGAATATTTGACCAAGCCTCAGTACAATCATTTTTTCCCTGGTTGCATGAAAAGGTCTCTGCAGTCATCAGAGGGAAGATCCTACAAGCTGATTTTAGTTGCTTTATGGGAAGAGTTATCAATACCATGTATACTTAGAGGCTGCTTATTGAGGGCCAAGATGAGGATAAGAAAGCATTGGCCTGCCAAAGAAATTCAAAGAATGCAGTGAAAAGTGTGAAGCAACCAAGGCAGGCCCCTCCAAAGGACTGTAGGGCTTCTGCCTTGCTCTTGAATTCACGTACATGTGTGTGTGTGTGTGTGTGTTCATATGTGTTTGTCTGGCATCAGAACTAGGAAATGGATGTGTGCTTGACAAGAAAAGGGAATGAATATTGACTTTTATGGTGCAGTTAGTAGAGTGCTTCTTTCTCTTTGCTTTTGTTAATGTAGAGCAGTGTTTCTGAATTTCAAGAACTCTATAAGATGTGGACTTCAACTCCCAGAATTCTTCAGCCAGGAATTGAAGTTCACATGTCTTAAAACTGCTGAAGTTGAGAAACATGGAGCATGACAAAACAGAGAAACATTCCCCAACCTGGTGCCATCCAGATCAGTTGGTCCTAGATATTCCAGAATTGGGAAAGTCATCATTCTGCTGAAAGGAAGCCCACATTTCTTTTTATCTTTTATCTTTTCAAGAGTGACCTTCATCATTCTCTAGATTTTCCTTCTATTTCAATATTTATACCTGCAGAAAATTTCTGGTTTTTGTTTTGTTTTGTTTTGTTTTTGGTGGGAGGGGGCAGAGTTTGGAAGCATCCTCTAAACACTCTGTTTATTCTGTACACTAAGAATTGTAAATAAATTTAGCATTCCTATTGTAACAAATTAATTTTTATGCAATAAATTATATTTCCTAGTCTAATAAAAAGTTTCAAATTAAAACAAAAAGAATAACTGGTTCTTTGAGATCTGAGGAAGCTGACATCCTCCTTGCTACTAAGAAAGTTACGTTTCAGATCTATGTAGCAGTATTAGTGATGGGTAGTTTTTCCATTGTGGAAGAAGAAATATGAAATACTGAATGTGACAAGAATGCAGGCAACAGGGCTTTGATGCCAATTCCTTGGCCACACAGATTCTGGAGAAAGCACTGGGAGGAAGACAGAGTATTTACCTCTTTATCAGATATATAGACTGCGTTTTGAATGTGTAACCACTCTACACTGCTTGCAAAGTCTTAATCAAGGACACAGATTAAATAAATAATTATGTCATCAAAAAAAGAATGTGAAAGAGAAAACAAGCAACAATCCTGTTAAAAACCCAAACATCAGACAAAGATTCCATCAGCCACTCTCATCAGTCCCTGGGATATTTATTTCAATAGGGCCAGGCTAGAGACTACCAAAATCTCAGGGGGAAAGGTGTTCCAGAGAGCAGGGTCCATGGCAGACAAGACTTGGTTCCTGAGCCCATTGTTTAATCAGTGGGACTCCAATGTCAATTCCGTCACACCAAATGGGACAGGCAGAAACTACAAGTCGCCCAAAGTTACAATTCTAATTAAGTAATTTGGTTGCCAGTGACATGCTAGGAACAGAAGATCATTTAGCTTCTTAGAGGATGCCATTCTCATAGAAGAAAGCAGGGCAGATATGAAGGAGGGCCTTGAAAACTAGTTTTCTGAGGAGAATCATAGAATTATAGGGCTGGAAGGTACCTCAGAGGCTTCTAGTCCAATCCCCTGCTCAAGGCATAGTGTTATACCAGCCAGTCAAATGGTTCTCCAGTTTGTTTTTGAAAACATCCAGTGAAATAGTTGAGTAAAGGAAATATGGCAGCTGATAGAAATGCTACAATGAATAACATGGATTGTACAAGATTGAATCTGGGTTGGTCACTGGGACCAGTGTCAGCAAAAGCTGTTTATGTAATTGCTATACACTTTCAAAATGGTCCAGGTTCAAAGGAATCAATCAGGAGGGACTATTATGGTTCAAACTTCCCTCCATGCTGATGTCAGTCCCTAACTGACATCAACAGAGTATAAATAGGACTGCCCTGTGGCAGTTACTTCAGCTCCTAGGGAAGCTCTGATGCATGAAAGGATGCTTCCAATAGTGTGACTAAGGGCTAGGAACTCCAGCTTTATAGGTAGCTGATCTCAGAGATATATAGATATAAGGAATGAGACTCAGGACTAAATGAGTTTCTGTAAATAATTTATTGTATAATAAATAATTTATTTATTATACATCAGTCTGGCTTATTGGTGTGCTACAGTATAGAGAGAACAATACATCGACCTCAAAATTATATTCTGTCAATTGGTAGCAAGAGTCTGGTCATTTCTCACTGATACTGTAAGCCACCTTTTATACTAAGATGCCAGGAATAGTCAGATCTAGCAGGAAGACTAAGATCATGACTAGGGCTACCACAAGATGGCTGGCAGCCCAGTGACATCAAGCCAAAACTGAGTCTGAGGCAGCTTCAGCTGAAGTGCTTCAGATGCCGATTGCAGAGGTAAGCAGTAGCGATGATTCCCTAGCAAGCAGGGCAGGTCCCGGTCTACTCGCAGCTGCGAATAGAAGATTGTCCATCAAGACCATGTCCATCCAGTCTGAAGCTGAAATGGACAATGAGGTCCAGATACAAAGGGCACCTCAACCCACCCTAACACTGAGCCCAGTGGGGAGGGATGAGATGAAACCTGCAATCCTGCAGGCCTTCAGCTTGCCAGCAGCAAGCAAAGACCCACAGGCCAACCTGACAGCCTTGCTTCAAAAGATGGCAAGGACTGCACTGGCAACTGGTCGGGGACAGGGGAATGGCTCTCCAAGACAACGGAGCAGTAAGAGCCATCTAGTCCTGCCCTGATATCTGCACAGTGACCTGAGGAGTGAGAGCAGGAACAGCTGAACTGTCATTCTTAAGTTACCCGCCTTGCAAAATGGCACTCTGTCAGCCATTATTCCAAACGGACAGCTCTAAAATGTGCCCATCACTTCCCTGTGTGCAACCTCTAGCTTGGAAAGGCTGGCAGAAGAACAATCTAACATTGCCCATCTGGCAGCACAGGGTCCTATGGCAATGAGAAGTGGTCAGCCAGCCCAAGGGCTGACCTCCCCAGCAGCAGCGGGACTGCCAAACTTGGCCACCCCAAAAATGCCACCAGTTCTGGCAGCCAGACAGGTGGCCCAGGTAACTAAAGCAGCAAGCTCGCCTACTGAGCTTGAGATACTGTAGATCAGGCCATAAAGACCCTGACAGTGGCTTTCAGCACTGCTATACAACTACCATGCACCTACCATGCAAGGGCAACCCAACCCGAAAGCCTCCTCCCACCAGCGACTGGCTCCTTACCTGCAATCCCAATGGCAGTGATCCCGACAGTGGTCCTGGTCTTCTAGGCAGTTTCTGGAGGCTCAACAGCCAGAGCCAGAGCCTCAGCAGCCTGCCTGCAGCCTAGTCCCAGAGCTCCGAAAGAGAGAACCTTCCCTGCCAGAGTTCAGGACAAAATGAGCTTCACTCATGTGCATTTGGCCATCATGGCCCAACCCACCAGAGAGGAGAAACCGTCAAACTGGCAACCAATCACATGCAAGCCAACTGCCTCCATACCAATGCCGCATTGCTCTTACAAGCATCTTCAGCACCATGGACAGCAGCATCTACCAAGCTTTTCTTCAGCTAATACTAGCATTTTGCCAGCTAGTTTTAAACAGCTGTCAACATCAGGTCCCATAAATAGGACTGTCCTGTGGCAGTTACTTCAGTTCCTAGGGAAGCTCTGGTGTATGAAGGGATTCTTTCAATAGTGTGACTAAGGGCTAAGAACTCCAGCTACATAGGTAGCTGATCTCAGAGAGATATAGATATAAGGAATGAGACTCGGGACTAAATGAGTTTCTGTAAATAGTTTGTGCTTTATTGTATAATAAAGAATGTATTTATTATATATCAGTCTGGCTCATTGGTGTGCTACAGTATAGAGAGAATTTTGTCAACCAGAGATTTACTCTTCCGTGTTTTCAGACACATTCTGGATCCCATCTTCAGGGAACAGGCCCCTTGTCAGTTAACAGGAGTGCTGATTTACCACCAGATTATCAAGTATTTACGAGCTAGAGTTTGCCAGCATAAGGAAACAACAGCCAGTTACCAGCCCTCAACACACCAATCAGCCAATAGGAAGACACTACATAAATATGACTCATATACTTGGAGAAAAGAAGGAATTTATGATTGATGTTGAACTAATAAGAGAAGAAACTTTGGTGAATTAAACAAGGAGATGCATAGTGGTTTATAATCTGTGAAAATGTTAATTTGATTTATTTTTAAAATAGAAGAAATGTCAGGAACTATTGGTTTTGATTTGGATGAAATGTTAGGAGCTAAGGAATTTTACTGAAAGCAATAATCAAGTTAATAACTAAAATATGATTAAACCTTTTGTATTAAATTAGGGTAAATATTACTGATTGATTCATAGCTACAACTGCCAGATAGAAGTCGCAGATTTTGGATAATTGCATTGTATAAGGCACTAAGTTTTCTTTTCTTGTTTTTAAACATGAGAATAAGGTTTTGGAATCTACTAGTACATAGAGAGAATTGTAAAATGGATAAGAGATGCCCTTTTGTTAGCTACTCAGAAATGACCTGGTGGATGTACTGAGATTATTGTCATATTGAAAAAAAAACAATAAAATTGATGAAAATAAATAAATAAATACAACTCATAGACTAACCCAAAACTCATACTCCAGGAGAGAAGTTCTCTACTAGAATACTGGATGGGCTCCAGCATGAGTCCAAAAGTTCAGAAGAGTAAATCTCTGGTCCCAGTGATCAATCCAGACTCAATCTTGCAACATTCTCCTGGGACACATATATTTGCCTTCATTCAGGGATTGTACAATTTCAGTGGCTGTTGAAAATGGATTATTGGTCTATTGGTTTCTATCCCGCAGAGTAAGAGTTACTGATAAACCTAAAATGGCATGAACGTGGACAAGAATTTATAGGGTGTAAGGTGGGACCAAGAATTATACGTGGGCTGGTTCATGTGTCACATGAATTACATCTGAGAACATGTATAATGGGTGTATAATCCTTGGATGAAAACATGGATTGTATAATTTCAGTGGCTCTTGAAAATGGATTGTTGGTCTGTTGATGCTGTTTAACAAGGTAAGAAAGGCTGATAAAAAGGTGTGAACACTGATAAGAATTTATAGGACGTGGGGTGAAACCAACATAAAACTCACTGAAGTGTTTCAGAGCACAATCTAGAGGGGAAAAATACTGCATGGGATGCTTACCTGGAAGGCCATGGGCCAGAAGATAAATGGAAATCAGAAGATCAAAGGTTTACCAATCAACCCAAGGTCACTTGTCAACTCTGTGAGGGATGGCAAATGGTGAATCTATATCTGTAGAAGAGAAGTGTCCATTGCCGGTGTTGGTGGGTATGTTCTCCACGCCTTCACAAATGTGCCCCAAATTTACCAGGCACGTAGCTTGCCCTCCTGAGACAAGCACTTGCAGGGGGTGGTCACACACACCATTGAGGGGTCTGTGCACCCCAAAAACACTGGCAAGGTGTTGCCCCCAGCAACACTCACCAGCAAGCCAGTAGTGCACACGTGCAGGGGACTCTCAGAGCCAGGGCTGCATATGTGCAGGGAACAAGGGCTTGCCAGAGGCAGCATTGGAGGCAGCAACAGGCGCAGGCAGTTTTTTTTTATCTGCAGTGCTACTGGTAGCCCTGCTCCCTGCTGTAGCCTCAACTGCACCCTGCTGCAGGAGCCGCATCCCAGTGCACTTCAGCTGGTTTTTCCCCTGCGCTGGCAGACAGCCCCTTCCACCCTTCCCTGCTGGTATTGGGGCCGTGCGTGTGTGCTCAGGGAAAGGAGGCTCCGCCAGCGTCTGACATCCAGAGCTCTCTTCCCCTCGGATCATTATGCAGTGGACACTAGGCTCCGTCCCAGGCCAGATCCAGCCATCCAGGGTTGCCAGCCTATTCCCCAGGCCTCTCCACCCACAATCCCCAAGATCCGGGGGCTGGGGCGCACAACATCCCTAAAGGCAGTGGTGGCAGCAGCTCAGGGCTGAGGAGGGGGAAGATGGCTTCTCCTTCTGGTACAGCAGGTTCAGTAAAACATTTCCGAAGGAGAGTGAGAGTGTAAAGCAGGTGGATGCGGGGCTTGCTTGGGGCTTTGGAGGGGTTGGGAAAGCTGCTCGGGGATGCAGGGGGGAACCCAGATTTTTTTCAACTGCCTTGCAGCCCTATGCAGGAAGGGAGGGAGGGGGAAGGG
>JANHFR010008590.1:0-15070 GCA_032468015.1 Mimophis mahfalensis | reverse complement strand
GGATTCGAACCACTGAACTGCCGACCTTTCTGATCGACAAGCTCAGCGTCTTAGCCACTGAGCCACTGCATCCCCAACAATGACTACAGAAAGTCAAATCTATTAATTTCAGTTTTTTCCCCTGTCTCATTTCTTCTGGGTTTTTTTTTCCTACCTTAAGTCTGGTTTCTTTCATGTCTATGTTAGTTTGTCAATGTTAGACCTTACAAGAAAATGCAGGTAAAATATTTTTTCCCATTATACAGCATGCAGTATTTTGTGTGCAAGATACCTCAGACATCTTTCCTGTACATTCCTGTACCGTACATTTTTTTCACCAAGGCACTTTATTTTTGCATATATTCAGATATTAGATGTGTTTTGAATCAGAAAAATGCATAATTCTCATCCAGTCTAAGAAATAGATCCAGGTTCAACTTCTAAAAGCCCATATTAACCACCAAGTGATGCAGTGGACATGAAACTCTCTCTGCCTATCTTAATTTACAGGGTTATATTGAAAGTAACGAAAGGAAGGGAGAATTATATTGAGTACCCTCCTTTAAAAAAACAATCAATCACTCTTCTTGCTGATATCTACAGGTTCAACTGACTGTTACAAGTCTGAACAATTTCTGACAAATCAAACGAACTAAAACTCCCCACACAACAATTTTCATAAAATAATTATCTGCGTTGCTAGTTTGGGGCTACAAAAATAGGTTCATTGACAAACATCTGGTAGTTCTAAATATCTTGGCTTGTTAAGACATAAGGTGGGAAAAGAGACTAGAAGCAGAGCTGTAGATATAAAGAAGGAAAGCAGCCACCAGGTAGAGCCTGCAGTCTTTAAACAAGCCAAACCTCATTGTGATCCATGCCAGGCTGTCACAAATCCTCAGAGATGCCATAGAGCAGGGGTCTCCAACCTTGGCAACTTTAAGACTTGTGGACTTCAACTCTTGATGAGGAATTCTGAGAGTTGAAGTCCACAAGTCTTAATGTTGCCAAGGTTGGAGACCCCTGCCATAGAGGTCTGATTCTTGGACATTTGTCCAAGGCAACATGATAGGTGAGATGGTCTAACAGGTAGAAATGAATTACATGCCGGTGCGACAGATTGTCTCAGTGTATGTTGACCAAGGTACCAGGGTCAAGATGTTGGTAGAGCTGATGTGGAGTGGTTGGTGGATGGATGCAAGTTTTATTAAAACCTCAACATTGTTTATTATTCAAATAAGCACCTTATTGTATGGTGTTTTATATTTTGTTTACTTCCCACAGTTTCTTCTAGTAGATGAGCAGCTCCATCATTTTGTTAAATAAATAGAATGGCAGTCAAGAGGTCCAGAGAATGCTTTCTTGCAACCAGTGAGTATCTGAATTTTTGCAACCCAATCTGGTTGCTCTGGTACTGTCACAGCCTCTCTGTGCATCTCCATCCCAAAAGACCACAAAGCCAGTGCTCCTGCTGTTCTTCCTTGGACAGGCATGGGTGTGCAACCCTGGACAGGTCTCCTCTGGCAAAAAAAGACCTGAGGGTCTTTCATTTATCTTGAATGTTAGGGATGGGGCATCATCCATGAGGTTTGCCTTGGGGCCTAGAATGCTCTATTTTATCTCCGTTATGCAGAAGGATTCACCTAGCCAAAGATTCTCACTTGATCTCTCTCTTCAGTGCTTTATAAGGTTGCAATCTTGCACACATTCCTCTCATTTCAACTGGATTTATACATTCATGAGTTGTGGCTTTAAGTTGCCAGAGAATATGCTGATTATCTTTTTTATTACTATTATTAGTCTTGATATGTATCTTAATTGAATAATAAGAGCGATGGGAATAATACTTCTTTTATCTACAGTGCGTGGTAAATAAGCCGAGGCACTGAAAAGCTTATGCTGTTATTGCAGAAACGCATTGCTAATTGTATGCTAAAACATATGCAATCAAGGTGCCAGGATTTTTTCTTCTTTTTTTTTAATACAGTTCATAAGTAGTTGGTATAATGAGGGCAATGGTTTCATTGCAGATCTTGGCAAAAATATCATTTAAGCTGCTTCCCCCTGTTTTTCCCCAAAGATATTAGACGACTTGAATTTAATTTCAGTAATATTTTTCAATGCCTAATAATATGTAGATATGTGCATACTACATGGGTCTACCATGATATAACTCATGATTATCTTACTTTTCTTCTTTAGGAAGCATAGAGGTAGTTCTCAACTTCTGACCACAATTAGGACGGGATTTTTGATTACTAAACAACACAATCATTAAACACGTCATCATGTGTCCGGACCCAATTTTGTGACCACTTTTATCATGGTCATTAAATGAATCATATGGTTATTAAGTGAATCATGTAGTCATTAAGTGAATCTGGCTTTCCCAATTCATTTTCATTGTTGAATGTTGGTTGAAAAGATCGTACATCATGATCACATGACCGCAAGATGCCGTAACTATCATAAATATGAGCTGATTGCCAAGGTTCTCTTTGAATACAACAAATTAAGTTACGGAACAAGGTCACTCAGTGAAACATTATATAATTTTAGTGCAACGCAAGTTAAGGAGGCAACTGGTTGATTCTCATGTTTTCAGCAATCATTCAATGCAAAATCATATTGAATATTACAAAGATTGAATCTTATTAGTATGATTATTTAGTTTAGTTTTTGGTTTAATGTGTAATTTTTCAGGAAGTTCTGGTTTGACACCCTTTTGTGAATTAGGATTCTACTTCATTTCCTCCTTGATTTTCTTGGCTGCAGGGGAAGACCTCTTGTTCCTCTGATGTGGTGCAACCCATTTCAATCCATTTCAGTTTGCTAGAATATTCCAGAATATTAATATTCCAGACTATTAAAGTTCAATATTGATATTCCTTTTCTGACATCAGTGTCACTTGGATGCTTGGTTCTGACATTCCAGGTACCAACGGTTTACATCAGGAGTGTCAAACTCAAGGCCCAGAGCCTGGGTCTGACCCATGGGGTGCTTAGACCCAGCCCACACGACTGCCCTGGAAATAGCAAAGGACTGGTCCGTGGTGCTTCTGCCAGTGAAAATGGGTTCCCAAGCTCCATTTTTGGCTGCCACAGCCTCCTGCAACCCTCTGCCAGTGAAAACAGAGATCAGGGCAGCCCACCCAAGCTCCATTTTCACTGGCAGAGGGTTGCAGGAGGCCATGAGAGCTGGAAATAGAGCTCAGGAACCCATTTTCTCTGGCAGAGCACTCAGGCCACCACAGGCGCCCTGACCCAAGTAACATCAAGCTGGCCATACCCCCTGGCCATGCTCCCCCATCCCCCACCACAAGGTCTAACGCAACCCTGATGTGGCCCTCAATGAAATCGAGTTTGACACCCTTGGTTTACATGGTTATGAGGCACAAAACTTTCATTTTGCCATCAGCCACCTCAGAAGTTAAACATCCTTGACACTTTAATTCAGCCATATCATGAGCACTACTCCTACTTGTACTTGCTGTCTGCTTTTCCCCAGCAATTCATTGGATG
Organism: Mimophis mahfalensis; assembly: GCA_032468015.1. Lineage (NCBI taxonomy): Eukaryota > Metazoa > Chordata > Lepidosauria > Squamata > Mimophis > Mimophis mahfalensis. Next base: position 11,569 of record JANHFR010008590.1, on the reverse strand, counting down.
TGTTCCAACTGGAAGGGCATCATCTTCTAGTATAATTTCAATCTTTTTCAGACTGTGAATGTCCATCTGATTTTCTTAGCAGAATACTGGAGGTCATCAGCATCTCCTTCTGCAGGGGAATGAATTTAGCCAGACCCTATGTCTATGATCTGTTCTTTGTGAGTTTCCCTTACACGAGGATGCATTTCTGAATGGGTAATATATATTAAACACCAACTGCTACCTACTACTTTCAGTTTGTTTAGCTTCCTGGATATATTTAGTTGGTCATATAGCAACAGAGAATAGTGGATGAGATGAGCCTTTCACCCAATTCAACAGGACTTTTCTTATGTTTTTAACACTCATATTCAGAGTGTTTTCCACTTCCTAGCTGTTCAATTCTCTATTTACCAAAACATGCAGATTGGTTTCCTGAATTTTAGCATGAGGTGATGGTCAGCTTTAGTTGTAATACGGGGAGCCTGGGACCTTTGAATCTGGCTGTGGGCTTTAAAATGAGAGTTAATGGTAAGATCCATTTCTGAGGTTTCCATTTCCTTGGCAGGTTAGCTGCCTGGCACTCCTCCAAAAGACTTTCTTTTATTGAAAAAACTTCTTTCAGCCCTTGTCTATGGAGATTCTCAATCATCCAGATCATAGTTGTCCCAAAGGTGCTTTTACAAAAGGCAACTGGCCTTCCTTTGTTTTTGATCGAAGACATTTCACTTCTCATCCAAGAAGTTTCTTCATTTCTGAATGAATGGTGGACAGTGGAAGGATTTATATTCCTTGCAGTCATTTGGCCGTTGACACTCTTCCTGAGAGTCATTGAGGCCATTTGGAAGTTTATTTCTGCCCTCGGCCATCAGAAAGAATGCTAAGGACCAGATAACTGCAAGGAATATAAATCCTTCCATTTTTCACCATTCATTCAGAACTGAAGAAGCTTCTTGGGTGAGAAGCAAAACATCTTCAAACGAAAACAAAGAAAGCCCAGTTGCCTTCTGAAAAAGCATCTTTGGGACTTTCAGCCCCTGGTTCAAATTTTGGTAAGGATGCCTTGACTGTCTTTGCTGAAGACTCCATGAAGCCTCAAATGGATAGATATGGGCAACATTTATTCAGAGACAATTTGGAGAAACTGCAAAACACTGACTTGCTCTAGCCATAATTGCAGGATTCCAGATGCAGTCCTTGAATTATTTAGCACATGGGGCCAAATCCTCTCCTGTTTTGCCTTTTAAAAATTAGGGCTATTTTTTCATAGAAAGCCTCTTTTGTTATACAATGGAGTCACAGCGTCTCTTGTAGATGAAGAGAAAGTACTGTGCATTTACTTCATAGAACAATCAAATCAGAATTGGAAACAAATTCTTTCCGTAACACTTTTCCCTTCCCACTTTTAAAATTATGGTACAATGATTTTTAATTGATTGTTTTTAAAGTGGAATCTTTTAATCCATTTTTCACACTAGCTTCTAAAATCTCTCACCCAAGAGGCTACTACTCAGCAGATCACAAACAATTTCATGTTTTCTTTTCCTGGCTGTAAACAGGATGTGAACAAAAACAGGACCAGAATGTTTCTCTCACAAATCCTGTCTTCTCCCTATTCCTAAACCAAATCATATGATATAAAAGTTAGTCTTAACTTTGGGGTATGGGTGAGGGAGTGAAAGTAGGAAATTAGCCCCACTCATCCTTGCTTCGCCACGTCAAAAATTAAAGAGTAAACAAAGGTCCCCCAATTCCCTTGATTGCATTAATCATTCAAATGACGTATTAGCATTCTTCAGACTTGGCTGTTGCGCTTCCAAATTAACACCTCCAGGTTCAAGGGAATAGAAATTAACTGAATTATCTGGCAGCCCCAGATGTCCTGGTGTGTTCTTCCCTCTCACTGATTTAATATGCCTGAATAACAGTTATGATGCAGAAAAACTGCTAATGGTCAAGAAATAATTTATGACATGTGTAACAGATAGGCCCAGCTGTCTTCTGCATACAAAAGCCACCACAGTTTGGCCAAACAATGGATACAACTCTTTGTTTCTTGGGAACTTCTTTGCCAATATACACTATGCCATAGTTTATTTTTATTGGCTCACACCAGAAGTCATCTACATCACAACTGAATAACTAGCAGTGAAGAGTAAACTGGATACATAGAAGAATGATTGCACCCTTTGTGCATTTGTCAGATAGATACTTTGGACAGCTTGAGGAACATAACTTGTAATATTTGTATTCAGGTTCCATGATCTGACAGGAAAATGTGCATAATATCAATTGATTAATGATGGAAGATTATAGCTAAACATATATTTCCCGAATCAAGTCGATCTTCTTTTGAATATTCAATTTATGACCTCCTACTTATGTGATGCTAACTAGCAGTGACAGCAGAAATCTCAGAAGGAGGAGCGGGGCAGAATATACAGTATATTTAAAAACACAATGGAAAGTCTTACAATAACTTCATTCATAAAATGCAAGTACAGAGAATAAAATAGCAGCAGTAAAACAGCAACATCATGGGCTACCACTAAGAAGTCCATGTGACGCTTCATACACTTGCTTGGTTCTGTACAACTTACCTATGGTAACTGTCGTCCCTTACCATTTTTTCCCATCTTTTTCCAACCAGCTGTTATATTCATATCATCTCCAGTCTCTGTGTTTTTTAAATACTCCCTGACACTCTGTGTTGAGATAAAGATCCAATTTGTTGATTTGATCCAGGTTATAACAAAGCTCATGGAGACCCTGGTGTTTCCTCCACCTCCAATCTCCATTGACTCACTATCCTAGTTATGCTTATTTTAGCCTTTTTCTTCACCATTAATTTATTTTAAAGGTATAAAGATTGTCATAAACACTGCTTTTCAGATACCCGCATACATAAACTCAGAAATACGATTCAGCAGTTCATCAGACACAGACTTGTTTTAGAGTTTTATTTTCCTCCTTCCCTCTCCTTGTACTGTATGGTAGTACTATTGCCCTTCAATCTTTTGGTTGGTCATTCCATGAGGCAGTGTCTGGATCATTACTATATCAAAGGATTAGTACCTATTAGTATCCACTGGGAAAGATAGATGAGGTTTTAAAAGACAGAAAAAATGATTCAAGATGATCCATGTAAGATGGAAATCTATCCAAAGCTAGCCACATGAACTGCAAGAGAGAGGTCAATGTTTTCTTTGGATAGACTTGCACAAATACAGGGTGGATGACACCTGACTTGACAGGAGCACATGTAAAGGCAAGTAGCCCTTTTAATATATGATATCCTACTGTGTAGCATTTCTGTCTTCATTGAACTACTGTGCCCAGTAAGGTTTAAGGATGCTGATGGATTAAAATGTATCCACACAACAGGATAGCACAGCAGACAATCAGTTTGGAGACCTCACTAACCTAAAGTATTTCTAGATATTTAGCTTGGAGAAGAAATAACTAAGACATTGTATGATAGACATTTTTAAACTTCTAAAGACTTGCTGCATTGATGATACCATCATTTTGTTACCTGTGGCTCAAGAGGATAAAAAGAAATGGGATTTTTTTTTAACGTTTACAATGATTACATGATTGAATATGCTCTTTAGTAGAATATACCAGCTTGGAAAGTGGTGAACTCTATTATAACAAGAACAACAGTGGACATTGCAGTAACTGGAGATAGCAGAGTAGAACTGGAGAAAATCACAAGTTACAAACACCTGCAAATTAGAATGTCTGTGCCAAAAGTAAGCAAAGATTGGACCAATAGTAGTTGGTGTTTGGCTGCAATTCCAAAACATCTGGAGTACCATTTGCTCTCCATTGCCTTTGACAAAGTCTCAATCAGTCAATTGCAAAAGGCAGGTTTATTTGGAACTGCTTACATCCTGTGGTGATAACCTGTAACCCAAGGCTGTCAAACTCCCAGCCCACAGACCAGATGTGTCACATGCTGGCCATGCCCATGCCCAGGTTAGAGAAGGGGGGGAAGTCCAGATATGTCACATGATGCCGCCGTGATGACATGAGTTTGACACCCCTGCTGTAATCCCATCAAACAATATCTGCCTATCCCAAGTTATTGAGAAGGATCCAATAGTGGGTGAAAATGTCAGATCCAGTGTAAACAGCTATCTGATTGTGCAATTAACCATAATCATTGAATAATAATTTAAGCCAGCATGATAGCTGGAAAATTCTAGAAGTTGAAGTGCATACATATTTAAATTGGTGAGGTTGAGAACAGACCATCAGAAGAAACCATGCACAATCCCACTACAAACATGTACAATCCCACTTGCCTTGCTGTTTGTGAACCTGTTTAGCATTGACTCTTAGCATCTCAGGTACGCAAAGAAATTGAGGGACAGAAACTAGTCCTGTTGCCATAAGCATTACCTGGATCCAGTACTAGGGAAACAACAAGCTGAACAATTCATTTTCCATGCTTTGGTGACAAGTGCAGCATTTGCTGTTTATTAAATGACGGTCGCCGTGGTGACTCTTCCCTCACACAACAAGCCCAGAAGTGTATGCTGTCGCTTTAAAAAAAAAAAAAAAGGAAGAAAGAGAGAAAGAAAGAAAGAAAGAGCGAAACGATGCCAAGCTAGTCACCGTAATGCTCCCTTGGCATAATTAGATGCATACCCGGGGTTGTATTTGCATATGATATTCAGGGCATGATTTTTTTATTGTTCTTAATCAGAGCCGAATGTCAACAAAATAAATGAAGTTGCGAGTGGAAGTGAAATTTTTATCACATTGGGGATGTGCCTTTTCTCCCATTTATCACAGTCCATATTGAGAGAGCGAAATTTTTTTGAAAATGTGGTAATCAATGGAAGAGCTCCATATGGCAGGGATCAAAGGTGTTACATAGTGTGTGGTTCTGCTTTATTGCCAGCCAGTACTGTTAATTGGACAACAAGATCAGAGGCAATATTAAAATCCAATTAAATTGATATGAACAGATTGCCAAGTGATGTACACTAATGTATAATTGAGTATCAAGCAAATGCAAGTCCCCGTCTTCTGCTTCTACCTCCTGAATAAATGATAGAGCCATAGAGGACAGAAACAAGTTTGCACATTAGCTCCGCAGCTTTGGGCTTTCATTTGTTACTTTCAGAGTTGATGGCTTTAGTTTCCTACAACCTGGCCTTAAAGGCATAGTCGCACCTCATTCTGCCCTCCCTCCTTCTTTCTCATTGTGTGTAGAAGGGTTGCTTTTCACTGGTTGTGCATCTGTCTTGCCCTTTTTTTTCCTCCCTTGGTTACTTTGAGAACAAGCTCTGTATTTTTCAGAAGCATCTATCAGACCAGCAGCCAACAAATGGGCCAGGAGACTGTCCAGTCAGTTTGTACTTAAGCAAAGAACTGAGAAACTAAGCAGCGCTTAGAGGTCATGCTCTAAGGTCACGGGAAGCGTACTGTTTTTAATCTTTGCTTGGTTGCTAAATGCAGTAGCTCCTTTCTACATACATGGATTTTTAATATACCAGAAATTCTGGGAAGCAGCCCTGACAATGTAGAACAAGGGTCTTCAAACTCGGCAAGTTTAAGACTTGTGGACTTCAGCTCCCAGAATTCCTGAGCTAACATGACTGGAGGAGGAATTCTGGGAGTTGAAGTCCATGTCTTAATGCTGTCATTTGAAGACCCCGATGTAGAAGATAAATATGTTAAAAATGTCTCTGGTATTTTCATTCAGGGCTGGGAAAAGCCATCTTTGGAACATCTGTACAACTATATCCTATTGGAAGGGATAGAAAATTTCTAGTGAGTTTTGGATGATCTGCAATGGATTAGCCAAGGTGTCTTGTTTTCAATAATTTAACAATAGTAAATCAAATGACTATTTTTTGTAGTTATGTATTTATTTCTTGATCTCTGCCATGGGTATCTTGATGGTGGTTACTTACAGGTAGTCCTCAACTTATGATCACAACTGAGCCTAAAACTTCTGTTACTAAGTGAGATGTTTGTTAAGTGAGTTTTGCCCTGTTTTACAATTTTTCTTGCCACAGTTGTTAAGTGAATCACTGCAGTTTTTAAGTTAATAACAGAGTCTTTAAGTAAATCTGGCTTTCTAAAGATCATCTAAAGATGATGGTTTATCTATAGCATAGAGTTACTTGGTCAGTATAATTTGAATTTATGACAAACCTTCCTGGGGGTACTTACACCAACACTCCAATGGTTGCTACCCCTGCAGTCACATGACTGCATGTTGGATACTTGCAATTGGCCTGCATTTATGGACATTTGCAGGGCCCCGTGATCACTTGAGCATTAACCATACAATCATTTAACCACTGTTGCAAAAAAATTCATAAAATCAGGTCATTCCCATGGGTGACCCATGGGTGATCCATTTGTTACTACTTACGGCTATAATGGGCAGGCTGTATTAGGGTCATAAGTTGAGAACTACCTGTAAATAAATAAATGCATTACAAGCATTTGTTTCTGAGCCATTTGTTATTCAAATGGTGGAGCTCATAAATTTAACATACTTAATAGCACTTGTAGTCTCATATTATGTACTGCCACCAATGGAGTCTAACACAAGGAGGTTAATCATTTTTTTGTTATCAATTCTAATCTCTAAAGATTCTCTTTGTCTCTGGCATCTGGTAAGAATGATCCCCACAGGAGGGGTTATAAACTAGCAAACATTCTTTAATCCTGAAAAATGAAAACTTATATTACCTATATTTTAAAAATTCAAATTCATAAGCACACACAACAATTTATCTGATGTTGTCAAATGTTAACACTTTCCCCAATGTCTATCATGCCTACAAGTACCTTTTTAAAGTAACTGTCAGTCCTGTAACCACATTAATCAGTAGAAGGGATGGGGCTTGAGTTATTGAATCTCTCCAGGTTGAATCAGAATGTTTTCAGAATCAGAACATGAACCAAGTCTTATGGACAGTTCAAGTGGGAGGCTGATGGGTGACGGGATTATAATTCTGGCCAGAAACTCACAAAATGCTGACAAAAAATTCTGTCCCTTATTAATTATGATTGTAGGGAGCACAAAAGGATTAAAGCAGAGGCAAAAGGCCTGCCCATTTTCACAATCTTATTTGTAGGCTGTTGGTGACTGATGAGGAAGTAAAGCAATGTGAATCTTCTTCTTCCTAGCGTATTCCCACAGATGCAAGGTCCGCTTTTCAGATCATTGAATGCCACTTTGCATGGGCAGCTGCATCTCCAGGGTGCAGGCCCACGCATTTATATCTTCATTGATAGTGTCTTATCATCTCTGTTTTGGACACCTGTGAGGTCGCTGGCCATTGACTTCAAGTTAGTAGGCAGTCTTGGCAATGGTGGAAGGTGCTGCTCTTTGGACATGTGCTGTCGGACTTCTCTCATCTTGTCTATAGTTGGTGCCACACCAAAATGCTGTTGAATGGTGTCATTTGTGATGTGGTCAAGAAGGGAGATCCCTGATATCCAACTGAGTATTTGCATTTCCATGGCATGGAGATAGCTTTGTAAAGCAATGTGAATGATCCTCCCTAAATACCCCATGTTTTCCAGTATTCCTTCCAGTCTTAAATATTTTATTTTACTTTATTTACCAAACTTATATGCTGGTCATCATGCCCAAGGAGAATCTAAGTAGCTTACAGACATTGAATAAAATACATTATAAAATAGTAAATCCATAAATAAAGGTCTTCATTTAAATTTCAATTAAAATAAAATAAAGCAGGCTGGAGAGGGAAGGAACAAAGTGCACAAAGACAGGACGTGGGGTGTTGTCTCACACCTCCAGTGTGCTGTACCCCCACTGGATCCCCTGGCTATGTGGCATCGCCATTGTCTTCAAGGCCTTTTGGAAGGCCAAAGGGGCCTTATCCAAACCACAAGAAAGAATTGCTTCCTGACCTTGGCTTTTATTCTGATAGCAATACCCTAAAGTCAAATCAAGGTTGGGGGGGAGAGGAAACAAGGCTCCTTTCCTCTCTAAAAAGAAGTGGAATGGCTTTATGGAAGAAAGGCATCCTGCACAAATGTGGTATGATAAACTATGATGAAAGATGCACAAGGACAGTGTGGTTTACAAAAACATTTTACAAACCCTTCCTTACTTGTATGCAAACTAGTGTGCCGAAAAATTCTCCACCATTGTTTTGATCAGTTTATTAGCACTCATCTTGGGAGAGGTTTGATTTATTATTGCTGGTTTTTATCATTTTGATTTATTCTTGTTGTTTTTATAGCTGTAATGTTTGGCAGGCTATGAAAACTGTAAATTTAATATATCAAAGCAATACTTGTGATAAAGAAGAATTTCCTTTTACATTTTTCTTTCAAAAAAGAAGAGAAATGATGTGGGGTAGAGTGTGAGGGTCCTCCATTGATTTCATTATGAAGTAGCAAAGCATTGTGTAGGGATGTCTTTATTTTCATTTGCAGTTGTCTCTTCAGACTCTCTGGCTTCCCACCCTGCTATTAAAGACTTTCTAAGACTGGAGAGAGGGCAGCCATGGAAACCTCAGTATGATGGGAAACAAGTAAGAAGAGAAGGACGCGCACGGTGTAAATTCTATCATCTGCAGCAGCCAATTCAGTTCCAAGGGAAATCTGAAAGAAATTCTCAAACACCCTGAGAATAAGGCAGTAAAACAGAAGCCTCTATTGTAAGGGAAGAAAACTTCTTAAAAACTGTACAGCAAAATAGAGTCAAGATTATTTTGAAAAGTGTTTTTTCTACCTAAATTTGTTGACCTTCCCCAGAAATAGATGTGCAGACTTTCCAGATGCATGCCACATTGGCAGCAGTTTTTCTACTTCCTGATCTTTTTATACTGTTTTCACTGATGATTATATTTATTTTATATTCCTGTATCTCTCTACATGGTCATTATCTTCATACAGTACTCTCACACTGAAGCAGTTAAACAGGGTGTCATAAATAAACAAATAGACAGTCATCTAAAACTCTAAAAGGTCACTCAAAACAACTGTTGTGGAAGGCAGTGGCGAAATGATTTACAGATGCAGGAAATGTAATTTAGCAACAAGAAAAATTTAATGGAATTAATTCATCCCAACACAGACCAATATCTATAAACTCAGAATAGAAAAAGGGGGAAAAAAGAAGAGAAATTGACATCCCAGACTGCTTGATGAGTGAACATTTAGCTGTTGACCAAAAACATTTTGCTTTGGGGATATAATTGTAATTCAAAATTTCAGTCCAGCTGCCACCAACCCTATTAGGCAACCAAATAACTTTATTTTGGAAGTACTGCTGTCCACAGAGTACCTCTTTCTGACTGAGCGTTGAAACTGTATTCATTATAACAGTATTGTTACTAGCGTTAGCAAACCTAAAGGAATGTTGTCCTTTCATTTCTACCAACACACTTTTAACCAAAAGCCACATTTTATCTGGAAAATATTTATCTACTGTTGTGCCCAGCAACTGGAAGTATGGAAACAACTTAAAGTCAGTAATTGGCACATTTTTTTCCAAATCCAAACTCAATTTTTACATCATCAGTATATATATTTTAAGGTATCCATTAAGGATTCAATTTTAGTTTTTGTTTTCCATATAGTTTTAGGTCATCCCTATATAACAAATATGTTTTCTCTGTTTTATTATATCCAAGTCTTGAAGATAATAAATGGTCTTGAAATATTCTGCTCCTGATGTTCACAATGTCTTCATCATTGACCATCAGAGTTTCTTTTCCATTTTTATAGCTGTTTTTACAAAATTTTGAATTTTTACATTAATGTCAAATATCTGCCAAACATTTCTGTATCCTTCAATATGGAAGAATAGCAAACATTTTTAGAATTAATCCAAGCCACTCATATATTATGTCTTAGTTTGAAGTATTTAGGTATAATTTTAACAACATTCTAATGCTTGTTCCTCCATAATTTCAGCAGTAACGTTTTTTCTAAGTGAATGCAATGGATTTTTAATATATAACTGAAAATCACTTTTGCTAGTGTACTGTTTAGCAGCTTGAAAATTGTTGGCAAGTAAGTAATTGATGTCTATTAGCAACTATAGTATTGCCTCTTTCTATCATCATCGTCGTCGTCGTCATCGTCATCGTCATCGTTGATGTGGACAGCCAAAAAGCAAACAAATGTTGACACACTGTGTTGACATACTGCAACAATCTAGCCCTCTGGAAAAGGCTCTAATGCTGGAAAAGGTAAAGGTAAAAGGACAGGAAAGAGGATGACCAGCAACAAGGTGGATGGACTCAGTTACAGAGGCAACGGGTGCATCAGTGGAAGACCAACAATAAATGACATTGTGCCAAGCATTTGGGGGCAGCTACAAGGAAGTAGCTAAACTGTAGCAATACAAGGAGTACTGGGGAGTAATTGGAACTGCTTTTTAAGAGTCATATAGTGCCCCCAACATAGCATAAATCTGGCATGCCAAATTAAACAATGCAACCTCTGAAACACAACTTCTTCTCTTGACAGCAAGGCAAACTGATATGGAGAGGAGGCACTAATGAGGAAGATATCCAATCAAAAAGCTCTGTGTTGGTACCCCCTCATCCCACAATACACTTCTAAAAAATTAATCATCCCACTTTGTCTCGTAGCACCTAGATATTCTCTCTGAAAATTCCTGAAGCCCAAGTATTCCTTGTATGGGTTTTAGAAACGATCATCACAAATCTAGAGATGGATTTGTAATCTAATCTAATCCATCAAACAATAATAACAGAAACCAATGTGTTGAATTCTACCTTGCCTGAGGCAAGCTTCAGGATGGACAATTGCCTGATCAGGAAACTTAACTTGAAGAAGTTGCACAGCCCCTTAATCATCAGCTTTGCAACTGAGTGATGCTTTTGGAACTGTCCTTGATTATGATTCTCCAGGCCATTTGATGACTGTTATCAAAAGAGCAGCAGTATCTCTAGCACAAAGATAACAATTTCTATTAAGGCACAAGTGGCTCCCACTTTCTTATGAGAAAGATGCAGCTTGCTACCTTTGTTCGTGCTTGTGTGACATCTAAGACGGGTTAAATTTAATTTATTATATATTCATTAGATTTAAATCCTGTAGAACCTCAAGAAAATGAACCGAGGACACCTGTTCAAGTTTTCTCACACAGCAATAATTCCAAGGCCAATTGGACTCATAGAAATTGCTGCCCACCAAAAAAAGTTAAATAATCTTCCACAGCTGAGAATGAGGTGGATCTTATTTGTCATAATTTAATTCCTTAACCAATGCATAACAACAGCTTTCAGGCAATCCGTGTTAGTGAAATGAAGGTTATTTTATTTAATATCCCACCTTTATTATTATCCTGTGATCTCTGTACCTTATATTGTTAACAGCTTTGTTGTTGTTAGTTGCAAAGTCGTGTCCAATCCATCGCGACCCTATGGACAACGTTCCTCCAGGCCTTCCTGTCCTCTACTATCCTCTAGAGTCCATTTAAGCTCGCACTGACTGCTTCAGTGACTCCATCCAGCCACCTCATTCTCTGTCTCAATCTTTCCCAACATTAGGCTCTTCTCCAGTGAGTCCTTCCTTCTCATGAGGTGGCCAAAGTATTTGAGTTTCA
>JANHFR010008589.1:14878-25608 GCA_032468015.1 Mimophis mahfalensis | reverse complement strand
AAGAAGAGGACGACAGAGAATGAGGTGGCTAGATGGAGTCACTGAAGCAGTCGGTGTGAACTTAAATGGACTCCGGGGGATGGTGGAGGACAGGAAGGCCTGGAGGAGCATTGTGCATGGGGTCGTGATGGGTTGGACACAACTTCGCAACTAACAACAACAACAACAACAACAAATACTATTGAGACAGCAGAAGTTGAAGTCAGCAATATATTGTGGGTCTGTGGAAGCTGTAATACAAATACAATCCTCCATGGGATCAAAAACCTTGATTATGATGGTTTCCAACCCCTTGAAGGATTATTACTGCTTTCAAAAGGAACAGCTTGCAGATACTTACTCATGACACAAAGGAAATTGAGTTAGAGGAGTGAAGCTGGTACAGGTAGCCTTCAACTTACAACCACAATTAATCCCAAAATCGATGTTGCTAAGCAAGATAGTTGTTAAATTAATTTTGACCCATTTATGACCTTTCTTGACACAGTTGTTAAGTGAATCAATGCAGTTGTTAAGTTAGTAAATGGTTGTTAAGTGAATCTGACATCCCATTGACTTTGCTTCTAAGATTGCAAAAGGTGATCACATGATCCTGGGACCCCACTACTGTCATAACTACATGCCAGTTGCCAAGCGTCTGAATTTTGATCACATGACCATGGGGATGCTTCAACGGTTGTGTGAAAAATGGTCAGAAGTTTTCTCAGTGCCATTTAACTTTGAATGATCACTAAACTGTTATAAGTTGAGGACCACATATATATGCATCCAATGTCCATACGGGCTGTGAATTCTGGAATTTATATTGCCAAAGCAAGCTTATGAGGCCAATAAAAAAATAAGATGAACTCTAGATATAACAGTCAAAAGACTGGATGAGAAGTTTGTTACTAGTTTATGACAAAAACAGCAGCAGTTTGCAAAAAAATATATGTGTTCAAAGAGACTCTACATTATGAACAAATTCATAAAACAGGGCTGGAGGATTGCAATATATTGGACCTCACACTTAATTCTTGCAATAAAACTCCTTATTCATATCTGTGCTTTTTCCCCCTTGAACATGTCTTATGAAATAGAACTCAACATATAGTGTCCAGGAGCACCAAGTTGAGAAAAATCTTATAAGGAATATGATCTACTATTATACCATAAATACCATAAATTTTGGACCATAAGGCTCACTTTTCCCCCAAAAAAGTGGGGGGGAAATGAGGGTGTGTCTTATGGTCCGAATGCTGCCCAGCGCATGCACAAGCAGGGGCAAGCACTCTCAGAACGATGGAGGTAAATATTTTAGTATACCAATACTATTTGGTTCAGAATATTTTTTTTCTTGATTTCCTGCTCTAAAAACCAGATGCATCTTATGGTCCGAAAAATACAGTATGTCTCATCTGCTTGTGATTATTAGGATACGATGTGTTCACTATTGCTTGCTGTCTTGGAAATATCTCCAGGCTCTTACTCTGTTCACTTTTTTTCAATTTCTCCTTTTCTTCAGCTCCCAGAATAAATTCTGATTATTGAACAGCATTTCTCCCAAGTCACCATAATCTTAATTTTGCATGTACCTTGAGAGCTTCTGCACCGGGATAATTCCTTGTATGTAATCACATTTGGCCAAATAAAGCTATTGTATTGTATTGTATTGTATTGTATTGTATTGTATTGTATTGTATTGTATTGTATTGTACTGTACTGTACTGTACTGTATTCTATTCTATTCTATTCTATTCTATTCTATTCTATTCTATTCTATTCTATTCTATTCTATTCTTAATTTACCTATTCCTTTATACAATTATTCCACCCCATCAGCACATTTAGCTTCTCCTGAATCTAGCCTTTCCGCTTACTGTTCTTCTTATCCAATTTCATGAAGTTATTTCTACATGACTACTACACAGAAGGATAGCTCAGATAAAATCCAATTTGTACATAATAATTATATCTATATATATGCTAGGGAAAACTAAGATTTCAGTTGCCTTGCCAGTTTGTATACACATAAACATAACGGCACATGGCTTTATTATGACAGATTACACCAGTGTTTCTTCAAGCCAGCCTTGCTGGGACAGATGAAGTGCAGATATCTTAAAACAGTTAAGCCTGAGAAACTATCGAGTCCAAGAATGAACACATGAAGTTACTTCTGAGTAGTTATTTTATTGTTGTTTGCCTAGAAATGCAATCTTGCCAGACTAAAACAACTGTCTGTACCACTGTAGATATATTCTGTGAATTGCTTGATCAATTTCTACCTTCTAGATGTTCTAGAAGCTTTGCTGCCTCTGTGCCCTCTGGGAGGCAGCCCCTCCCTCCTGAGACTCCAAATTATATTTCACCACACAAATGCTGGACTACCCATTTGAATCCTTTCATTGCTGTCATGGAAGTATTTTCAAACAATGTTATTTTCTGTTCAGAAGTTCTCATTTAGAGAGATCTGGAAATATAAGCCTCCACATATGGCAGCACTAAACAAACTAGGCTGGTTTTGAAAAAGTTAAGCAGGCTCAGACTTAGTAGTTGAGTGGAAGACTGCTGGAAAATCCAGTGTTGGAGGCTTGATTGGGAAGTTGGAAAACCATCGTAGAAGAAAGCATCCAGGAAACCTTTATGGATATGTTGACACAGTTATCATCAACAGTCAAAGCCAACTTGAAAAATTATTTGGCATTAATAATAGGATAACAATCCTCTTCATTTTAGAAAGAATAATCACAAGGAGAAGGAACTTAAGGCAGAATGAATTGTGACTGGGCCAAAATTTCAAAACTACTTTTTCAGTTGGTTAGGAGTGAAACAAAATCAGGTAACCCAAAGATTCACGGAGCAAAAAAAGATTTTTTTTTTTCTAAAGCTTCATGTGAGGAGCTACCACCACTCTTCTTCAAACTTCAAATACAATGAAGGTTTCCGGGATTTTTGCTTTTCAGGAAAGCCTTCTAGAAAATGGAGCAATGAAGAGGCTGCAAAAGAAACCACACACTACATACAAGGGCATAAGACATGGAATGAGAATGCCAGAGAGCAAGAATTTTTTAAACAAAAAAAGATGTACTTTTCTCAGTTAGCTTGTACAATTAAATAATTGTACAGAGTTCTCCAGAGTTCATCTACAGTAATTAGTAAAAAAAAAATATTTTCAGAATGATAAAGGACCAGTGATAGATCCCTTTCCTTCATTATTTTTTAGAATACCTCCCAATAGATATGGAGATTCTCAGTCATCCAGGTCATGGTTGTCCTAAAGGTGCTTTTTTAAGAGGCAACTGGACTTCCTTGTTTTTCTTTGAAGACATTTTACTTCTCATGCCAAGAAGGTTCTACAAGTCTGACTGGATGATGGGGAATGGAAGGATTTATATTCCTTGCAAACAGCTGGTCATCAGGGCCACCTGAGTAGTGCAATGGATGTGGAGCAGAGGTGCTATTCAGCCAGTTCCAACTGGTTCCGGAGAACTGGTAGCGATAATTATGACTGATTCAGAGAACCACCCCTGATTGGCTGATACCAGTAAATATCATCTCTGATTGGCCAGCAGCATAGCCCCACCCACTAAGCCCCACCAGTACTAAAAATTTTTGAGTCCGACCACTGATGTGGAGCCTTCTTGGAACTGCTGAAAGGACTGTGTAGTGGAGCTGTGTTTTCTAAAGCAGGTTGTTTACCAGGTGACCCAAGGACAAAGACAAATCTCCAAGTGGCCTCAATGACTCTCTAAAAAAATGAAAATGACCAGCTGTCTGCAAGGAATATAAATCCTTCAATGCCCAACCATCCAGTTAAAGCTGAAGAAGCTTCTTGGATGAGAAGTGAAACCTCTTCAAAGAAAAACAAGAAAGTCCAGTTGCCTCTTGAAAAAGCACCTTTGGGACTTCTCCCAATACCATGCAGGGCCAAGGCGCATTAAATTTTAAATCGCATCATCCTCAGCTTTATAGCTAAAACTTTCTTACAGTAGTCCACATTTTAATCTAACACATCCAGAAGGCACGTCATGTTCGTGCACCCTGAGGGCACATTCCAAACACTCGAACATTTCAGTGTGGATGCAGTGGGACAAAATGAAGCCAATGTGTACCTTTACTTTTCCTGGAATTTCAAACTATTTAATCAGACTGTACTTTATTAGCATGGCATGCTAGAGCCTGCCTGTTTGTCTTTGTAAAGATAACATCGCTAGGTTTTGGTTTTGGTTTTTTTCTGGGAGGAAAAGAATCATCGATGTCCTAAAATGCTCAGCTTGCTATTGTTAGTTTAGCACAGGGGTCTGCAAACTGTGGCTCTGGAGCCACATGCGGCTCTTTCGGCCCTCTGCTGCAGCTCCCTGTTGGCTGATCCCATCACTGACTGGCCCCTGCCCTCCCATGCCCCGCTCCCCATCACTCCTCGTCTGGTCTGAGAAGGTAAGGGTGATGGTGTGGGATGGAGACTCACTCCATATTCCGGAGCAGGAGGCAACTGGGTGGGAATAAGCCACACCCACACAGTCATACCGGTTGTTCAATTATTGGCTCCCAATGTTTTATTTTTTGTGGGAAACCGGTCCAAAGGGCTCTTTGAGTGTTTAAGTTTGCAGACCCCTGGTTTAGCATATTCTATCACAGGCTCTGATGAAACTTGCTCTCCCCTCCCTAATGAAATACGTTCTCCCCTATCTAAAAGTCAAAGCATTATGACTCTATATCGACAGAACTAAAAGGTAGGATGGTCTTTTGAAGTTTGGGAGGATGGGGAGATTGATCTTCCTGTGGAAAAAGTCAAGGGAAAATTTACAAGGCAGGATTGATGAGTGCCGAGTCAGAATATTTTCCCTCTTTTTTCTTCTCTCTCTCTCTCTCCTCCTCCTCCTCCTTAGGAATTACTTTTAAGACAAGCCTGAACTGTAGCCAGACGCAAATTTAAAGCCAACGAAGTGTTGCTATTTAAAAGCCTGGGAGGGGAGCAAAGCAAAGCAACAAGGTACACATTCACAGATAATGGCTGGAGACTGACATTAGAAAAATTGAAACTGGAAAAAGGACAACAACTGTCTGGACCACAAGAATATGTAACTGCTGGAGCAGCCCAACAAAGGAAATAGTACATTCATCATCACTTACAATCTTGAAATTAAGACTGGATGGCTTTCTGGAAGATATGCTCTACTTTTAAGCCCCAGTATTGGAGTCGATAATATTAATTTGCTTTTGAAAAAAGGAGAGTGGTTCTTTCCTATGGAAAGCTGCCTGGAGAAAATACAGTCATCCACATTGAAGGAGAAGGTCAGACTAGGTGCTTTCGGTGCTGTCAGATGGCTCAGGAAATTATATAAATAGACATTATTCACTTTTTCAACACAATAGCACTTATATAATTATGCAAGTATTACATAATAGCTATTATATGTAGGAACAGGGCCCTTTTCACAAAGAAACACCGTGTCCAGACCCATCGATTAACTAGGGTTTCATCTAATGGACCAAAACTTTTTTCTAACATTTTGTCCTGGGGCTGTCACAAGTTTTTGAAAGTCTCAGGTTGAGCCCAGAGCGAAGGAGAGATGGACAATTTCCAGGAGAAGACAGCTCCTCCTATAAACTTTGTGCAATTTTGCACGTGTCTAGTCAGAAGTAAGCTTTCTTGAATTTCAAGGAAATTATGTTTAAGATTGCAGCTCTGAAGGCTTACCTTGAAAAGATGAACCAATTCATGGTAGATCCATGGATAATCAGAGCGACTATCTCTGAAGGCTCTCTGCTGGAAGACTAGTTGGCTTCCTTGGGCAGTTGGTTGGCCGCTGTGAGATCAGATCGCTGGGTCAGATGGGCAGGGTCAGATCCAGCAGGACACTGCCTCTGTGTTTGTGTTCTATTCCTACCCTTTTTTAAAAAATCCCTCATTTGGGAAGGAGAGACATGGTAGGAATGCTTTCTGTCTGACTGGAAAGAGGCTCTCAAAACACAGAATTGCCAGTGTGGACCAGTGATAAGCTAATGTGTTGCATAATGAGAACAAAAGAAGATGTCAACTGGATCAAGCCAAAGACTTATCCAGGCCAACATTCTGTGTCATACAGTGGCCAACCACATACATCTAAGAAGACCACACAAGCAGGACAAGAGAAAATGCAATGAACTAATCAGTGATCTCTGTGTGTGTGTGTGTGTGTGTGTGTGTGTGTGTGTGTGTGTTTCTCCCCAACAACATTCATTTCTCAATATTCATGTTCACACATTTTATTTAAAATACTCAAAAACATAATATAAGAGAACAGCTCAAAGTTATAGATTTTCTTCATTTCCTGTACCACCCTAATTTCTAAGATAGCAAAGTCTAAATTCCTCCTCATCCACGAAGCTTGATCCAGTTTGGCTCTTATTTAAGTCCATTTGCAAAGCTGCTGCAGAGATAAAAGAAAAAGGGGGAAGAGCATGCCAAACTCCTTCGTGGACAGAAATGATATGGATCCAGGGCCATGCCTCACTGAGAAATGGATTTCCTTTCAAACATCTTGAATATATCCCTGCTACAAATGAATTAATTAGTAGTGGCATTTGGTTTTAGGCCTATTAATGGCTTGATCAGAAGATCCAATGTTTTGCCAGATGCTGTGTTGTACTGGTTTTGCGAAAAATATCGGGCCACATCCATCAGGTCAAATGATTAGAATTGGAATGTAAATCCTGTTGTCAGATTAAATTGGCTGAAATCCAAATCATGTTTAGGTATAACTGTTTTATGGACCTCAGCCAACGCAAGAAGAAATCTCATCCTACAGATGTCAGATATAAGGCGCTGGATTCACTGGTGTGTCTTTTATCTGGCCTCACTCTAAAGTAACTGTGACCAGAGAACAGAGAAAACTTTAAAACAATCTTAATCTCTCTTCAGATGGAGGAGCCCTTCTACGTCAACCTCACTCACATAAATTTTTCATATAAAAGAAGAAGACTCTCTTTGTTTTAACAGCAAGACAAATGAACAAGTGAAAGCAGCAGCGTACATTTGCCTAATGTGAGCCAAAGGACTTCAATACAAAAACCTGCTGCAGAAACTATTGAGTTCAATCAGGTTGCTCCGGGAATGAATTTGGCTCCCAATGCTCAATCCATTTATAACCACAATACATTTGGTTATGACCCAAAAGTATACTAGAGATCTGAGTGGAATTCCCCCTTGACCAAGATCTCCTAATGCTGACTTAGACTAGAAACCAATGTTGTACAGCTTTCTATTTGGGACACTGCTAATCACTCGGAATTTGAACCCACTTGCACAATCCTGTACCCATGTACATTCACACAGAAACACACTCAGGAAATACCTCTCATCAGTTAACAATGCTAATTAATCACGACTGTAGAATTAATGTTGTGAGAAGTAAATAAAAGAGAATTCAGATGTCTGCTAAATTCTAACATGGGTCCTGACTTTTCCTAAGAGATTTTACAGCCATGGTCCACTTGGAAATAAGAAATAGATAGGAGATGAAAGAGATAGAAAAAGAAAGACAGAGAGATCCCAAGTGGATCATGGCTTTAAAGTCCATATCTCTTTATATCTATCTATCTATCTATCTATCTATCTATCTATCTATCTATCTATCTATCTATCTATCTATCTATCATCTATCTATCCTCCTAACTCCTATATAAATCATTATAAATCAAAATCCTTTCCGATTGTGTGGGCATGTGTTCATGTGTACACCTTATGCTAATCTTCAGCAAATAGAAAAAACTACTTCTACTTAATATAAGCAACTTGGTGTTTTTCAGCTGCTTCCTATCACCGAACTCAGCCTTGTTAGTGACAAGGAATTATGCAAAGTGGAATGTCGAAACATTAAGAGAGAGCATCAGCTTGCATATTGCTGGCATAATAATGTTTGAGCCTCTATGCAATAGACTAGTCCTAAATGTTGTTTTTCATGTGTCAAAATAGACTCTACACTACACTACAGTGGACAAAAATAGTCTATCCAGCTGCAGCCCAAATCATGGGAATCAACAGGGTGGGGATTTAGTGAAGGACATTAGCCATGCCTTGTTAGACCACAACTTTTTTTTCTATTAGAATACGATATAAAAATGTAATGCTCTATTTCCAAAAATTGGGAGTATAATCCTATCCAAGAATAAGCATTCTACCCTCCCGCTGATTAGAGCAGGAGAGTGTTAACAGTACATTTATCTCCTCTCTTCTCTGCCCTTTCAACACAAACACTTCAGATTATTTTTCCTTACAGTTGTTTGATCTAAACATAACTGGGTTTTTTTCCTGCTACTCGCTCCAAGGCTGGAGGTTCTTCATTCTAGACTTTCAAGGATTCCTCCTTCCTCTGCCTCTATCAGTCTGATGGCCTCTAAAATGGGTTTAAAGACTTTGTTATTTGGCTAATGGGTTACTACACGACCTGATTACTCCACTTTACTCTCTTACAGTAATGTCTGTTTTCTTTTACTTGTCAACGTAGGAGCATTCAGTCATATTACAGGGCATTGTTTTAAATATGTATCAATTTTGGGTTTTGTTGCAAATTAATGTTTACAGGTTTGGCTGTTAAAAACTGTGAACTAATTTTATTGCATGGAGTTATGTAACACTGGACCCTAACTTGGTAAAATCATGTTGTTGTTGTTAAGCATAAATTAAATGGGTTAACTTTAATTAGATTGTGTCCCTTAAAAAATTACATTTATTAAAAAACACTATTTAAAAAGGGCTAGATGGAAGATGGGTGGATTGATCAATGGACGGACTTAGTATTTGTGCAAAACATCCTGTTAGGACTGAAGTAGTGACTGGCCAAAGTAACCAGCCAGTTTCCATGCTTAAGAATAGAATCTGTGTCTCCCCAGCCCGAGTCCATCAGACTCATGGTTAAATCAGACTAACTTTGGCTCCTATATACAACCAGAAACAGGGAAATCCAGGATGTAGCTTTAACCATGGAATGGCAGATTATCAATTAAGTGCTAGATTTCAATAAAGGGCCATTACCTTGCCTTGGATTAATTTGGGATGATAGAACTTTAAACAAACATAGTTAATCCTGCAGTTATTTCTCTTTTCGTTTATTGCAGCGCATAAAAATGTAATAACAGAGATTATTTTTATTTATTTTATTTTTTAAAACCAGTTTATGTAGCCGCACGTCTCACAAATAAGAAACTCTGGATGGGATACAACAAAAATTCTTGGCACCATCAAATGTTCTGTCAAACAACCCAGCTCAAGATGTTCGAATTTCCACATTTTGCTTTTGCAAAGTTTATTCTGGTCTGCATTCACTGCTCTCCCCCTCAGATGCACCATTCCCATCACTTGACTTGCCCTCCCCAACCCCGCAACCCAGGATTAATATCCCTTGGTGGATTTATAAATAACAGATTTCTCATCTTGCACTGAAATCTGTTTTCAAACGAAAAGAGTCCTAATCATTGCTGAGAAGATCATGAAGCAATGATCTGGGGGAAGCTGACTGATCACCTCCTTGGACCTGAATCAGAAAAAAATATTTTATTTATGACTAAGATAAAAAGATGACAGAACAGGGGAAGATATCTTGTCTTCTTGTTTGGCTCCACCAGGTGTGAACTACAGGGAAAAACCTCCCCACTCATATATTTCCCTTTTGGAATGACTCAAAAAAAAAAAAGAGGGGGGGAGAAAAGCAGTATCTAGGTAGGTGTATATTCCTGTCTTTTCATGACACCCCTAAAATTTGTAACTCTTCCTTCCTTTCATAGAGTTAGATATATGGGACACAGCCCACAGCGTTTGAATGCAGTCCGCTCCCAGATACTTGGCATAGTTTATTGAAGGTAGAAATATCTATTTGGTTTCCCTATTTTTAAATGTGTTCAGGTATGCAGATAGCTTGTGGGCACCCTCCCAATTCATGACTTTCCCTTCACTGTTTCCATAAGCAGACCCTACAATAAAATGTTGCTATAGGAATTTCTAGAATTACACCCCTCCTCCCCTGCAACTTTATCCAGTTTTCCTTTCTTTCTTCATTTTGTTCTAAGCTCAACAATCAGCATTCCACAACTATCCATTGTCCATCGTCCTTATTTAGCCCATTGGTAAAGCAGGCTGAAGTTGTCCTTAGCTGTAGTTGTTAGGGTAGTTTTTCACCTTGTCTCTAACATCCTTCAATGGCAGCCTCGAAGTATATAAAATTTGTTAGGCTTTGTCACTCGTCACCTTGGCTGGCAGTGACTGGGAATAGTAGCAATGAAGCAAGACAAAGATCAGCAACTTCATGCTTTGATGGTGATCTGTTAGCAGAACTTCTTACCCCACCACATGCTGACCCAAGGACAGATGGATAAACATATACGACCACAACAGAGAAAGGACCATAATGTGCCGTCAACTAATCTTTGTTTCTCAGAATATTTCTCACCTTTTGCACCCTATGAAACTCCTCCAAAACTGATGATGCTTCCCTACTGAGGATACAAGCAGTGATATTTGCAGCATGACTCTTAGAATCAGAGGGTATGACAGTCATTTCAGCCTGTAATGGCTTTTGTAGGTATTAAATAAAAGGGATGCAGTGGCTCAGTAGCTAAGACGCTGAGATTGTCAATCAGAAAGGTTGGCAGTTCAGTGGTTCGAATCCCAAGTGCTGCCTAATGGAGTGAGCTCCCTGTTACTTGTCCCAGCTTCTGCCAACCTAGCAGTTCGAAAGCATGTAAAAATGCAAGTAGAAAAATAGGGACCA
>JANHFR010008588.1:13582-30188 GCA_032468015.1 Mimophis mahfalensis | reverse complement strand
ATGATTTTCACCTACCTGGGCAAATGGTATTATTCTTGTTTGCAACCACAGCATCTTTAAAAAATAAAGAAATATGTAAGTTCCGTACTTAGTATCTATGGTACAGAAAAAATATTTTAGATAAGAAATACAACTCATTTCAGGGCTGGGCAATTTTCTTTTTAATTAGATTTCCTTTATATGTAAGAAACAAATCTACTAAAGAAAAAAGAGAAGGAAAAAAGAAAAATGATGCAAAGAAAAATAAAAGAAAAAGGTAAAGAAACTAGATGTCTAGTAGATGACTTTTTTCATCAGATATTAATATACCCATTATTAATCTTCCTCCCTAACTATTTGAAAAATTCCCTCAGCCTTGTTTCATTTTCATCTTTTTCAACCATTAAATCCACAAATCACCATTTTATGTTTTTTTCTCTCTGAGTAAAAAGTCTGTATAAGGTGTCCAGTCTTTTAAAAAAGGACATTCTTTTCTCCCTGGCGAAACATTTGCCATATCTGCCAGTTCGGACATTTTGACAATCCATTCCTTCACTGTGGGAATTAGAACTGTTATCTTTGGGCTTGCAATCTTGCTACTGCCAAGGCTGGAAACTTCAAATTTCCAAACATACCAGAAGATGAACACTTATCTTTTATCATTTATTTATCACAGAACTTACATTACAGTCCACCCAATTTTGCCTGGAATTTCAATACAGCCTCACATAAAATAGGAAGGAAATCATCTCTAATCAGCATATGTGCAATACAACTCAATAAAGATGTCATTGTAGGAGAAGGAATGCAGAGCCTGGGGTTGGGGTCAAAAGAGAGATCAGCTAAGAATCCCTACGTAGCCACAAATGTACTAAGTCCAACCCACCGTGAACTTCTAGCTAATTGTTAGTTGAGAATATTCCTGTGCATAGGCATGAGCAATTAATCTGTTTAATTGGAACTTCATGTGTGGTCCTGGTCTTTCACACCTGGCAGTTACTGAATTAAAAAGCGCCTTTTGTATGTTGTTACTGTTAAAATTTATCATATCTGTCACTGCTACAGATACCTGGGCAGCTTAAAAATACAAATGCAAAACAATAAAAAAAGTTAAAAACATACAACCCTGCAGGCAGCCTGGACTAAAACAATCATAACCATAATTTGATAATTTTCCTGCATTGGATTTACAAAAGAGGCTTGTTAAAGCTTTAAAGAATTTTGGAGAAGAGAGAAATACAGGAAAATTATCTGTATTTTATCTGTAACAAATGGAAATAAATGAAGGGACCTTATTTGAATGGAATAAAGATCAAGATTCTTACAAATTAAGAACTATAAAGTTGGTTTATTTAATCAAGCTTAAAATACTGTTATATTTGATATCCCTCAATAGATTTATGTTGACATCATAACTGAAATGTTAAGGTTTTATGGATTTACGGATAAGAGATAGGAAGAAGAGTTCCCTTGTATGGTGACATTAAATTTGTTTATGGTTGTAATAAAGGGGAAGTCACTTCTCTATATATTTCTCTTTTCAACTATATTTTTACGTTTTCTATCATTTCTCCTTTTCTCTCCTTTTCATTCTTTTATTTTTTCGTTTGTATTAGTTTTATTATTCTAAATTGTAACCTCTAATAACATTGCTATAAAAAGAAAAGAAAAATAATTGCTTCTATCTTCCTTCATATGGACAATTGAAACAGCAAATAGAGCTCTGAGGGGAGAATCCTGACAGGCTGGATGTTAAGGTCTTAAAGCCTCCTGGCTGGTGGACTGTAGGTTTCTCTCTGTCACATTTGGTTTTGATACATGTTTCATCCAATTCAAAGTTCATAATTATGATTCTGTTACTAACTTTAGCAAGCATAGTTCCTGAATAAGAATAACGAAGGAGAGCAAGAAATAATTTTACCTTTGTCAGTTTTATCTTCTGATGTATTTGCCAGAAGTGGAGCAGTGAGGACATGCATGCAATGATTGTAGAAAAAATTTAGAAATTCACTTTTCTCGGTTTTCTGGAACATAAATATGAAATATATTAACTAAACATAAAAATATTTGAAGGTATGAAGCTCACAAACAGAATCAATCATTTTACTCAATGTCTAATATCAATCTAAGTATCATTTCAGCATTACCAGTCTCTGAAATGAGATAGTCTGTTCTCTGCTCTAACATTTCAGTTACTCATTTTTATACAAAAATAATTAATTCTCCTAGTACATTTTTTTTTTAAAAATCAGGCTCTAACACTGTGGTTTTTGATAAATTCATTTGTTTATGTAACTTACTCTTTAACACTATTATCATCTACATTAAAACAGCCTGCAAGCCATCTTGAAAATGTCACAATGCAAAGGATTAAAACAACAACAATAACAACAACAACAATAAGCAACAGACATAAAATGCTGTCTCTGCAAAGAAGCTAAACAGTGGATCACCAAGAAGATTGCACAGGCTGACTATAGATAACATCATGATAATGTAGCCACAATGATGCACTGGAATATCTGCAAGAAGTACCATTTGACTGCAAGCAAGAACTGATGGAAGCGCAAATAGACAAAATAATAGAAAATGAAGAAGTTAATGTACTCCAGTTTAGAATTCAAACACACAAGCATCTGACATGTAATATGTCAGACTATTGACAAGAAAGATAAAAAAGTCTGGACATAGCAGTACCTGGAGACAGCAGAATAGAAGAACTGGAGAAAACAACAAAATACAGGTAGTCCTTGACTTACAATTATTCATTTAGTAGCCATTTGGAGTTACAACAGCACTGAAAAAAGTGACTTATGACTGTTTTTTTCATTTATGACCAGTGCAGTATCCCCACAGTGGCACAATCAAAATTCAGATGCTTGACAACTGACTCAATGTCTCAGGGTCATTTGATCACCTTTTGTAACCTGACAAGCAAAATCAATGGGGAAGCCAGATTCACTTAACATCCTGTTACTAATTTAACAACTGCAGTGATTCACTTAACAACTGTGACAAGAAAGGCTGTAAATGAGGCAAAATTCACTTTATAAATATCTCACTTAGCAACAGAACTTTTGGGCTAACCGTGGTCATAAGTCAAGGGCTACCTGTATAAAGACCTGCTAATAGAAGTAGACTGTGGGAAAAGAAAGCAAAAATGATAGGCACCTTGGGTGAAAACTAGAGCATCCCTTGAATATCATCGACACTGACAAAATCACCATGTAGTCAACTGCAACTTTACTTGGAACAGCTTACATGCTGTGATGATATATTTAACATCACTGAACAATATCAGCGTATTCCAGCTCCTTGAAGATAGGTAAAAATCTGACCAACTATGTGACAAATCATAATAATGGCAGAAATTCACAAATTAAACTGCCAATATTACTGTAAAACTGATTTGCTATGCACCCCACTTCCATAACTTTAGGAAATCCTTGAAGTAAATTTGAGAGCATATGTGAAGTCCAGAATAGAAGTAAAGGAGAAGCCCTGCTGCATATCTGGTCATCAACGTGTATAAAAATAGATATCAGCAAAACTCTGTTAAAAATTAACTTATTTATTCCTTAGCTTTTCAATGGATTTACTATATAGAGATGGCAAATGTCACGTAGTAATTCAAATTTTGGACTAGATCTGGGGAAATCTATCTTCAAATTCCTATTTAGATATGGATCTCATTGGTACCTTTTATCCAATTATACCTCACACTTGCTCAAAGGACTACTGAAATGTGCAGGATTGGGGCCTTTTACATTAAAATCCCAAATTATTTCTACTGTAAACACTGCACATATTTAAAAATATTTGCAGACCAGATTATGTAGCACCCTGGTCTATAGGCAATGACAAAATCCATGTTCACAGATATAACTTTCTATCTTTTTGGCTCATGGACAGGAGACATTATTGTGGAAGAGGTGCATCATCCAAACTTGACTTATAATCAAAGAAATAACTGGTCTGTAAACATAAGAATCAAACTTCTGAAATCTCTGTATACTGGCAATAATATAGATTGGCAGTATGCTATGTGAACCATTTTGAAAAGTAAAGCTACAGAGAAAAAAAACATTTGAAAGAATATTTGTCAAAATGTAAAATGTTCTAAGCA
The DNA here is from genome assembly GCA_032468015.1 of Mimophis mahfalensis. Lineage (NCBI taxonomy): Eukaryota > Metazoa > Chordata > Lepidosauria > Squamata > Mimophis > Mimophis mahfalensis. Next base: position 26,083 of record JANHFR010008588.1, on the reverse strand, counting down.
GTTTTTCAAAAATTAACAAGTATGCTTTTTAAGTTTTTATTAAATGTGTTTTTTTAGACAGTAAAGTTTCTTTACCCCTTTCCATTTTCTTACATTAGCTGTGGCCAACATGTTCTCAGGATCAATTAGAGTACGCAAGAGGCCCATTAATTGAACAGCACCCCCAAGTTCAGGATCAGTGTCACAAATCATTTGCTCAATGACTACATTTATGAGGAGGATATCCTGTAACAAACCAGAAACAAGTTATGTCTTGCTTTCAAAAAATCAACAATGATATTAAAATTTCATAGCTCTCAAATATTTTGTGCCCATATTCTGCCTAAAGATAACAATTTAATATCTATTTATTAGTGTATTTTTAAAAAAAGTTGTGTTAAAATAAGTTTACTCTCTTGAGCCTATTCGTTTCCCTTGATACCTACAAATAGTCTTCGACTTATGACTGTAATTGAGGCTACAATAATAGTTGTACATTGTGATGATCATTACATGGGCTATTATGTGACTGTGCTCAATTTTTACAATCTTTTTTTGTGGTACTTATTGTGAACACAGCGGTTGTCAAGCAAACCCAACATTTACTGTGGGTCATTTTCTTTTGCCACAAACTAGAAATAAATACCAGTTTCCAGTCAAATGTTGTAAATCATAGTCACATGACTGTGGGATCCCACAAACAGCCATAAATGAAGGTTGATTATTGAGCACCCAAAATACAGTCACATGACTGGAGGTTGCATTTTCCGTAACACAAGGATATGCACAGAGAAGTCAGACTTGTGGCTCGAGCCCCTCATATTTTTGTAGGGACAGGTTCCAGAGGGCACCCTCTTTTTGGACTATACAGGATGAATAGAATCATGTTTGGTTTGATTCAGTTCCATATAATTGTAATTACAAATGCAATTGCAATTGTAATTGGTATAATTGGTAATAATCAACAATTTGAATTGGCCAGGAAGCATACTGGCAACCAATGCAGTGACCACAAAATAGTATTATTCTGCAATAGTAGATCTGACCTGCTAGTAGCATGGTAGTACATTCTATGCCAACCAACATTTCCACAGTCTTAAAATGAAGCTCTACATAGAGTACATTGCAGCAATTAAACTGCATGGTAATCGTCACTGTATTTCAGGATACATTACTGGTGCATGAACTGAAAATGGGCAAAGGTCCCCCTGGCTAAGGCATCCACTTAAAGCTCTAGCAGTAGCTATGGGTTCAGGAGGAATCCCATGATATGGACCCTGATCTTCAGGTGAACTTCACCGTGCAAAGAACCACCATCAGAATCAATGTTTTTGGAAAGTCTAACTGATTATTGGCAAATAGGACCTCTATGTTTCTTTCCATCTAGTTCCCCGCTTTCCAAACTCTGCATGAAGACATACACAGCCCAGTTGGGATGATAATGATAATATAGTAACATGATAATAACACAAAGTAGGGAAGGATTATTCAGAACAATGTTGGCGTAGCTCTGGATTTCGTTACATAGGAACAAAATTGTAGATAAGAGAAATATTAAACTATTAGAACAATCCCTGTTTAGTCCCTGCTTCTTGAAATTTGTTGGGATGTTTGTATTATTAATTAAACTTTTCTAAGCAACATGTCATTTATTTAATTCATACAGCTACCCATCTCATCCTTGTGACTCTAGGCAGCACACACCATTAAAAAACATATAGCCAAACAAATTAAAACGAAACCTTTAAACTACGGATAAAAGACTTAAAAATTATAATAACAAACATAGCCAAATGCATTCTAAACAACTTTTAATGGGCTCCACATTTCCATTTGATGCCTGTATATTAGTAAATCAAGGAGGTGAAATTAACTATAAAGCTCTCTAATCCACATTTTGCATATAATTTCCTGAAATAGAATCCCAACAAGACAGAAAATGACTGATAAACTTAGGGGGTAAAAGTGAGAAGAATGGCTGCTATGCTAAGAGCAAGCAAGACATGACCACTATCTTTACTTATGGGTATAATATATATCTGTAAGAAAGCTGCATGGTTCTTACATCATCACTCTGCTGTGCTTCTTGCATTACAAACTCCCGAACCATAGATGGACTGAATTCTACCAGATAAGAAAATATGTCTGTAGCTGCAGATCTAACTTGTAAATCATCCATGCCCTGAAAACAAAATCAAATCACTTCGTTAAAATGGAGCATTTCTGACAGAGCATTACCTTTATAGAAAAATTAAGTGAAATACTGGGAAGGGAAGGAACTAATTTAAGATACTGTCAGGCAATCAGACTGGATCTACAGACTGGGGGTTCTCCATCCCTGCTATAAAACGTCTATAAATATATGCCATGTCATCTTGAATCTAAGGTCTTACATAAAACTAACGGTTATAACTTGCTCTACTCACCTGAAATTCCTTATTCAGCATAAAGTTGAGCTTGTTTTGCTGTTCAATTTATAATTATTACTGAAAATAATTTATTTATGGAGCAAAGAAAATATTTATCTTATATAATTTATTATATATATGTAGAGAGCCATAGAATACTCAGGGAATATCCCCCTGTAGGAAATACTCAGAAACTGTTAATAGAAATAGTTGTTTTAACAATTCATTCATTCATTTTTATTTATTGAGATTTATATGCTGCCCTTCTGAAGGACTCAGGGCAGCTCATAACAATAAAGAACACATAATAAAAAATTTAAAAACGAATTAAACTAAATTATCTCTATAAATTATTAAAATAACTAAATTTAAATAACAGTAAAATACTCTAAAACCCCACGTCAGTCCAAACCGGCTAGATGAAACAACCAGGTCTGACTCTTGGGGACTTTATAGGCAAGTGCTACCCTGTCAAGCACAACTTTTTTAGTTGTTGGATCTTTTTATCAGTTTTGATGTTATAAAGCCAATATGTTCTTTGCTTGCCTCTTCTTCTTGTTCCACTAACCATTCCCAGCATCACTGATTTCTATTTGCATGCATGACATGGCCAAAGTAAATCAGATGTATTTTTGTGATTTTGGCTTCTAATGATGTGTCTGGCTTTATATAATTCATCAACTATATGCCAGTCCCAAGTCCAGATAAACAGAGGGGGTTGGTGAATGGTGCAATGGTGAACTGCCCTGCAAAAAAATCTCACTGGGATACCTTATGGCAATAACTCAACATGATTTAGAAACAAGAGAAGAACCACTATTTAGCCCCAGGAAAGGAAATATTATTAGGAAGAGGTTCAGGTTGGCTCCTTCCTGACTGTGGAGTATCAAAGGGAGAAAAGGTAAAACAGAAGCAATTTCGCAAGATTCTTTACTATCAATAAAATACGATAAAATGTAGTTTATTCCACTTCCTGTCAAGTCAGTTTCTTGATCTGATCTAACTCATTAGGCTGGCATTTCAAACATGTCCACACAAATTTGATGTGCATATCTACACATACACTGCATATTAGGTACATTTTAATTATTACAGATGAGGCTCAAGGTTCAAATGCCTGCTGGGTGTTTAAATTATTATGCCAGTATTTATTTATTTATACATTATATAGCCATCTACCTTATGTTAAATTCTTGGAGGCTTCCAAAAAATGCCCATAACTGTTTGCTATAGGATGGGTGGCAAATAAATTCAATAAATAAATAAAATTAAAGCATGAATAAAAACCAGCGTGATATAATACATATATTAAAACAATGAACTTTTAAAAGACACCAAAATTAAGCTTTCAACACCATTAAATTTTTCACCCCTGTCATCCTATCCCAACGTTTATGCAGAATATGAAGGGTATATAACATGCAAATATTCAGAGTAACTCTGAATTCTGTACCTACTGGTATTTCAAATGATAAGTATGCACTGGAGAGTAATATCCTTATAAGCAAACGTACAACATGTCTTGCCTGGAATTCAACTTACCATTACTATTTCAAGAGCAGGAAGAATTCCTAATTTTGCCAAAGTTTTGAAAAAGGTATCTCTGTTTTGAGGCTGTAATGTCTGAGAAAATGCACAGAACTCTTTGAAAAAATTAACCTGCACCAAGTAAAAGAAAAGATTTATATAAGGAAAAAGTACATCGCTAATAGTTTAAATGAGCACAGAACAGAAAAAAAGAGTTTACTTTTTTTTAAGGAAATATAAGTAAAAGTACTAATTTAGTGAAATGTTATTGCCTTTTTTTTCATTATTTCTAACCCAAAACACATCAGAAAATTGTTTTTAGACCCAATTGGTATCTGAAACTATTGAATGAATACTTACCTTATTCAGTAAAAGTTTCTTATGCTTTCAATATGTTATGAATCACAGGGACCTACTTATTCCAAAGTTTTGAATTAAAAAATCCTGTCAAGGCTATAGAACTTCCTATCTGTCGACCTCACATTTCTGTAAACCAGCCCCAAAACAATCACACCAAAGAAAAGCAGAACTGAAGTCCTGGGTGCCATGTCATGACATAGGCACTCACACAGAGCCCCTCTCTGAGGGAAATGGGAAGTTTTAAAATGTAATAAATAAATAAAAAATAAAGCAGTCATAAATATAATATTTCCACACACATGGAGGAGCAATGAACAATTGAGAAGAATTTCAGATTCAATTCTACAAATGAACTTACCAATTCACGTCTTTTGTCATCATCAGTAGCTTCGTCAGTTAGCTGTGCAAAAACTTCAGACAAAAATTTTTCATCTTCCTGTAGAATATTGTAATGTACACTTTTAACACAAAACTCACTTTTAAGAATTAGAATGTAAAATAAGTTGTTTTTCTCCAATTAGTTCATTTTGCATGCCACTAAAGTTATACATTTTATGTTTTATTTTGACTATATCACAACTCTACAAATATTGTTTCGTTTCAGCCTCATTTGATGCAAAATAACATTCCATGTGAATAATATTGTAATTAACCATAAATTCTCCCAACCATGAAGATAATCTTACTCTGAAATGGTACAAGTATTGTAGTTATTTTAAGATTATTTTCAAATAGCCACAATCTACTGAAATTCGTATCATTATCACCTATTTATTATTTTCCCTAGTTAAATAACTAGAATGGCAAGAGAAAGCAGGGTTCAAAACTGCCTGAAGTGCTTAAGAATATAACCTCCCTGCTTCAGACTTTGTGTGGCACATATAAAATGATGGAACAGGCAACAGTGATGTAGTTATAGGGAGCTCCATTCTGATTTTTGAATAAGCTTGAACTAAATGCCAATTTTATGCCTCATCACTATTTATAGTGATATTTATAAACAGATAGGTAAGAATTGCTATTGTAACTTCCCCAACCCTAAAATTGCATGTTTCAGAAATTGAGGGAGGGGAAAAGATAGAGAGGTCCTCACTGTTACCACACTGTCTTTTCGTTCTAAAATAGGCTCTCTTCTTGTTTCATTTGTTCCCAAATTCAAATTGGAATCCAGGAAAACTGATAGGGCTGGAAGCCAAAGGAACGGAACCATTTATCTATTTTTTTCCCCCTCAAAGCTGTTCTCTTTTCTTGTATTGATCTGTAATTTCCAATACCACTCAAGTAGAAAATTACAGGAATTATTGAAAGTGCCATGAGTTGGGTGAAATGACTCAATGAGCAAGTTATATAATTTAAGGGTATTTTGAATATTCAGTTCAGATTTATATAATCCTTGGTTAAGGGACCTTAAAATAAGAACATTGAAGCAAGCAAAAAAGGTGCGGCAAGGCTCTTAACCAATACAGCCAACAGCTTTACTGTAAAGAATTTAAGAGCTCATACACCTTAAATTTCTTCTTTTGGAACATAGGATTCAAATGTGGTACAAGTGGCCTGTTATCTGGGAACTGTTCAAAATAATCCAGAAAAAAATGTGGACATGGATTCAGCAGTTTCTTAAAGCATGTAATTTGAAAGGCAAATGCAGATTCAACAGTTATTTTGCTAATCTTAAGTATATTCACAATTGATTTACCTTGTCTCAAAAGTATAGAATATCTAGAAATAATAGTAATTTTTATTAAGTGCCTTGATGGTTCTAATTAACATATAAAGACTTTACCAAGATGAAGAGAAAGAAGTATTACGCACAGTTCAAATTATCACAGTCTTGAAGGCACATGATTGAAGGCACACGATTACCTTTAATCAACATATTTTAATTAGGTAAATATGAAAAAATGAATTGATCTTGTTATTTTCTAGCATATCAAACTTGCCCATCTTCACATTTATGGTGGCTATGCTGCTGTTGTAAGCACAAAATCAATATAATCTTGCCAAACAGGTGCGGGTGAAATATACTTTGGAACTGAGGAAGATAGCAGCAAAAACAAAAAAAAAAAAAAGGGGGGGGGTCACTATTTCCTTCTTCTCACGTTAACATTTCCCAAATGTCCCTCTTTCTCATCCTTTCTGCTTCAACCATAAGTTTGCAAATTACTTACTGTCTTGTTGATCCCTCAGAAATGAGTCATGCAAAACAGTCATGACTACTGCAGTGACTAGGCTGTACTTCTAAATATTCCCTCTCCAATTAAGAGTTAACATGTGTCAAAAACCTCATACTCATGACATATCCTTCTCCCAAAGTATCTAATCTAAAAGTTCAAACTAGTTGCCACAATGGATAATTATTGTGGCTCCCCCACATTTCGAAGAACACTGCACAACTCAAACTGATATTTTTAGAAAAGGAATTCTGAAGGTACAGTCTGTTCCCTTTATTGCTTCTTGGCTACAGAGTTAATAATATAATTAACAGTAGTTTGTGAGTGAAGTTGTTAAGCATGTGTCATAGTTTCTATAGACTTAGTGCTGTACCACAAAAAGACAAAATGTACCCTCTCTATAACTTTACCATATCACATCACATTAATAGATTATTTCTATTTTAGTTACAGATCATGCTTCTATATAGCCATGTTGCCTTGCTATTAAGAAGCAAAACATAACGTTAAAATATTTTGATTATTCAGGTTTTTTTTTACTTATAAGAAATAATAAAAAAGTGTTTAATTAAAAAAAGTATTAGATGTGCTGGAAATTGAGAAAAACTACTAACTATCCTCCACCAGGCCACCAATGGTTTGCAGTAATCACAGCAAAATGAGCTTTAATTTAATCATTTCAGTAGAAAAGAAAAATATTTTAACTTAAGAAGGAAGAATCTGGCAGAAGTTAGATCTCCTTAGTTGCTAAATTCAAGATGGAACTGCATCATGAAAACTGCTTTCACTTTATTACTGTCCAGAATTTGGTTTGGATCTGGATTACCACAATTGATTTCTAGGCATTTGAATTGAAACATCCTTAAGAATCTTCCTGCTTCTGAATATTTTTTTATATACAATATAAGGCCCAATGTACTATGGCCTTCTCTACAAATTGCTGAATGCTTTGGGTTTTTTTAAAAGGTCCTAGCTAAGCATACTGTATATAGCTTATTACCACTTCAGTATTGTTCATGCTCCCAGTTAACACAAAGATTCACCCAACATTTCTCCCCCTTTTTGAAGCAATTTTGTATCACTGCAGTAGTGGTAACATGGCCAGAAATAAAGGAGACGGTTTCCACAACACAGCTGTTGCCAAGTATAAAAATTTATCCTATGTGGGTCATGCTCTTTGAAAATGTGAGGGGGTGGAAAGGAAGAACACTAAGTAAAGCAGTTCTTTAACACTAAAAGATTGCCTAGACTATATCATTTACAATAAATACATTTATCACATACTCATAAGTTTATCACAGTTAGTGCTCTAACATTATTAAAACCAAACCTTAGAAATCAAGAACTAAACACAATATTAAATATCTACAAATCTAAAACTTCATTAAAACATTATCTAAAAGCAGTATGACACCACCCTGAAAAAACCAATTCAGCACAAATGGCATTGTGATACTTCAACAGAATGCTTTAACTTAAACAAACATAACTATTACACAGGTAAAACAGCTACTGAGGACCAAACTGTAAACTGAATGACACAATAACATCAATAGCTTGTTGAAGAGAATCCTGACAAAACATTGTCACTACAGCTTGATGCAGAAAGACCAAATGATCTGAAAATCAAGCAAGCTAAATATTTTTAAAGAAATATTTTATCATGCTCAGAATTCAGATGTCAATGCATGCTAAAATGTTGTAGGCCAATTTATTTTGGTGAGACCTTGTACTCAATTAACTACAATTTATCTGCTGAATACCAAACTATCATATACTTAAAATAAGATAATCCAAGAATTATAGTAGAATGAATGATGAAAGTTTTAAAAAAGCATTATTTGTTGCATCACTAAATTTACTATGAAGTATGACAGTCATTTGTTGCTATAGAAGGAATAATAACTACAAAATATTTTCTAGTGATTTTAACTCTTCATGTCACAATGTTTAACAATCACCCCAATCTGAAATCTCAGGTTACATTTTGTCCCTTGAATTCTTCAATGAATCCCCAGAGTTGTAAAATTGTGTTCTGTTGTAACTGATGTGAAATTATTAAATCCATTTTGAATAATTACAGCATTTAACTAATTTCACAACACTGAAATGATTTTTATTTTTCTCCTAGTCATTATACCCTTTTGGAGTGAGACATCAAGAACCTCATTCAAAGGCCAAATGCAGAACTTCATTCTCTAAAAGTTCTTTGAAAGTTCTAATTATGTAACCATAGGTTTTGCAGACAAAATATCCACGTTCAATTCTTAAGCAGTTTTGGAAAATCTTCTATCTGAAACTCTACAGTTAACCCAGATGATATTGAGCTAGGTAAACCAGTGATTTCACTTGGTACAAAGCAAGTTTCTTAATTCCTATTTAAACCTTCACCAATTCAACTCAGTTTCTTCCTTCAATCACCCACTATGACATGTTGAACATGCATACATGCACAAAGAAAAAAAAAGACCTGAGAAAAAGTAAAAGCATATAATGGAATATTATAATCAGACTGAGGATACTTACAATAATAACTCAGTTCAACTTCTTATTTCCTCAGCTCTTTTCCAACTGGTTTTTATAAGAGCTACTGTTTATTTTAAAATGCCAGAAGTTTATTTTTCCCCCTTTTCCCACCTCTCTCCATTTTTCATTTTATGTTGTCTTTTTTCTGACTGTAAGCCTATGGACAAGGATTAACTTGTATTTACTATATCAGGCTAGCAGTTCTAAGAGTCTTTTCGCTGAACACTATGGTAAAAAATACTTTAAATAAATTAAAAAATATCAGGTGAACAATTCCAAAAAACTCTTAACAATGTACTAGATCATATAATTGTTTACTTAATCAATCAATCACAATACATATCTGAGCTGTCTTAAGATTTAGTCCACTTCTTCCTTTTCAGTGAACCTGCTGGATTTCACTGGAGCCAAAATATTTCACACTGAATTGAATTTAAGCTATTGTTTAAGGAAGTGGGAGTGCAAATACTACCCAACTATCTTTGACAAATTTTACGCAGAGTTTAACTGAATAAAATACAGCCAATAGCTATGGTAGTAGCTAAAGTTTGGCACTGCTACCATCACAACACATCATTTTATAACTACATCAATATAAGTAATAATTCAGCATTATCATCTAGATTTGTACCTATGATGCCATTTAATAGGCAAACAGGGACAATAAAATACTTTCAGATGACAAAATATCATCCTAATCTGTTTCAAAATCTGTTGTTTCTTCAAAATAAGAAACAACAACTAGCAAATTATGTAGGGTCTATATGTGTTACCACCACAACTGAAGCAAGCTTTTTTCCCAAATATATTCACCGTCAACAATACAACTGAAATAAATGGGAAGCCCAAAAATAGATTAGATGTATTTTGCATACATAAGGTTCTTGGGATGCCAAATTTTAAATAAATTATGCCAATTATAGACTGATAGAAATAAGATGTTTATACTATCAGGAAAAGATTGACAGATCAGTGGTATATACATTCCCTGTATGCAGAGATGTAGAGACACAGAGCCCAAGCGGTGTATCATCAATGAAGATAAAAAGATCTTAGTGTAGGAGTGTAGAAGATCACTAAAATGCTTGTTGTTGCCAGTTAGGCTACATAAGATTGCGCTATATGGGCAAAGTAACTTGGCAAAAGGAAGTTTTTTATTTTTCCTACCTCTCTTGTCTGGTTTTATCTCAGTTCTGTATTATTTTCTTAACTCAATATTTATAAATATAATTTGTAATGAACAAGGCGACAGCCAGGAGACTTTACATTATTTTCCTTTTATTTCAAAAGGAATTTTATTCAGAATTTTTATGGTTACAGCATACCAGTAGAAATTACTGTATGTTTTAATATTTTTGATTCATCTCTGGAACCTTATGAGTGGTGCATGATTGATTTTCAAAGAAATAATTTTTAACAAGATTAAAAAGTAGCACCCTTTCCATACAGCCTACAGAAAATGTTCACTGCTCACATATTGCTGTTTAAAGATGGCAGGGAAAAATAGTGATATTATAAACATCTGTGATTATAGCATTTTACTTTCAGTACCATGTTTAACACAACTGCTTAAAAGCTAGCATCAATGCTAACTAATATAAAAGAACTGTCAGAAAACCATGTACATCTCATAGCATTTAAAAGAACTTATATGTAGTCTATCTTGTTTGAGAGAAATCCACTATGGTCATGCAAAGCCTGTGAAATATACATCAATTACACAAATACAGCTAAATTATGCAGTGAGTGGATAGTGAAAAGTAATTTATCAGAACTAGTAAATGAGCATATGCAAATAACAGCAGCATACTAAAAAGCTTTATGGTTAGTATAATTATATTTAGAATTTTCAAAATGCAACTCTTTTAGACTTTTGAATTCACTTACCTGCAGCATACTGACAATCTCGACTTTGTTAAAGAAAATGAATGAAGTAAGGGTAGAAAGAAAATTCTCTTCAAAAACAGATGGTGTTGGCAAGATGATGTCCTGAATGTATTGTACCCTGTAAGTCTGATGAATCTTTTGTCTAAGTTCAGAGTCTGTTATGGGTATAACCTCTTTAAATTTTGCTGTTTTGGTCAAAAATTCCCTATGCCTTTTTGGTTGAGCTAATGCAGGGTCATATTCAAGGCATCCCACAACATCCATAATGCACTCATCTGAGAACATCACCTCAAAAAGAGTTGCTTTATTGAGGAACAAAATTCCTCGAATAATTTCATACAAATGATGCAAGCCTTCAGTATTTTCTAGGTTCTCACAAAGTTGGAAAAGCTGCAATAATTTTTTAATATAGCCTTCATTCTCCAGTGCTAAGGCTAATTTTTCTCTACGAATGGGTGATGAGAGAACTGAGGTAACTAGGTCTGCTATTTCTTCGAGTTTGTTGAGTTCACAAGTAGGGAGATCAATCAAATGACTAGTTTCAGGCATTTCCTCAAAGCGTTCTTCTTCGGATTCATCAATGAGATCCTGTGTAACTTCTACAGAAGGGTCCTTCCCTTGAACCTAAAATCAAAAACATTAATAATTATTTGCTTATTCTGACATATATTAAAGACTCTGAAAGGCAAGGAAGTATGAAACTCTATTACCAAATATATAAATCTTATGCTAACATAGTTCTGACATCTGTGAACTGTCAGTGAAAGGAACTGGTGGGTTGCACACCAAATTTAAGTTGCTCTATCATGCCAGCTGATGAAGGAGGAGGGAGGAAGAGAGGATGGAAGGAAGGGTATTCCTATAGACCATCACAGCTATCCACCTTTTCTGAGCAATATCAATGTTATAAGTTAATGGTAGTATTTGTAACTGATGTTATATTGCAGAAGCACAGTCACTGCAAACCTCAAAATAATAGCATAAATGTAAAGCTGTTTTGAAATGGAATTTTAAATAATGCCACTGAAAAATCACACATCAGCTAAACTAGAAAATAAATTTTGTAATTCATGAAGAGTCAAATCTAAATAAAAAAAAAGTAAGAACTTTAAATGTAATCCTTACCTGGCAAATTTTTTCCCAGATCTCATCACAGCCAGCTTTTTCTTGAAAACTCAGAGCTAAATCATAATTTTCTGCTTCTGACCAAACAATCAAAGTGTCCTATTTTAAAATGGAATATTAAATTTATTATTTGACTCTACTGCAAAATGTAACATACAGCTAGGTTTATGTGTCAAAAGGAGTAGCTTTCAACCCCTAGGACAAAATGTAAGAGAACATTGGAAGAAGAGAGGAAGAGAAAGGCGATCCACCACTACTGTATTTTCTCCATGACTAGCTATACAACTTTTCAAAAAACACATTTTATGCAGGATAGATAACTCCTGATACACACACTACACTCATTATGAGCTCTAATCCACAGAAGCATCTTATTAGAAAGATGGCAAACAATACACTGTCAATTTTTATGGAAATATTTAGAAGTTCACTATTTAATTGCTATCATTTTATTCGCCTGAACTGGATTTGCACATTATAATTAACCATTGTTATTTAAACATTATAATTTGGATTTC
>JANHFR010008586.1:1285-15209 GCA_032468015.1 Mimophis mahfalensis | reverse complement strand
ATACACCGCCCTGAGTCCTTCGGGAGAAGGGCAGTATATAAATCTAATAATAAATAAATAAATAAATAAATAAATAAATAAATAAATAAATAAATAACTCTCCCATTCAGCTCCTGGAGGGTCAATAGGATGCATAAGAGCATGGCCCATTCTCGTGCAGCCTCTGCAGCTTCCAAAAATCACACAAGAACAGGACATGCTTTTAAGAATACTTTCTTGTTGGGGGTTGGTGAATGCTAGAGTGTTACCCAAAATACTGTGGTGTGTCACCATTAACATGTGTCATAGATTTTTCATCAGTGATATACACCCTTATTATGCTCATATAGAAATATGTATGTATGTATGTATGTATGTATGTATGTATGTATGTATGTATGTATGCATGCTTGCATGTATGTATGTATAGGTATATCTGTATGCATACATATATATATATATGTACCTGTGTTTCCCCCAAAATACATCCGGGTCTTATTTTCTTTTGGGTCCCAAAATAAGTACCAGGGATTATTTTAGGGGGATGTCTTGTTTTTTTTCCATGTACCGGAGGCCCACTTCTTCTGCTTACTTGTGGCAGGGCATGAGGCCATGCGGCATGCCAGTGCCACCACCACAAAGCAGGAGGTGGAGTAGTCACAGTTCTCTTGTTTAGTTTAATGTTCTTGACAGAACTACTTTTTCAGACCATCCCACAACTTATCCATGCCTAGAGGACCTGTCAAATAAATTATAGCAAAGGGCTTCTTATCAGTCTCTTGGTACATTTTAACAAAGGAACAAGGACTTCATGTGACCCAGACAATTTGCCTTGAATTTCAAAATGGAATTTATTCTTCTTGTGCCAAATGTAAATTATTTCACTTTCATTGCATGTTAGAGATTCTGAGCAGTTCAATAGCATTTATTCAAACCTTATCTAACGTGCATCCTGCTGGTTCCTACAGTCCTGAACTTCAAACAAGGAACCAAAAATGATTTGGTTCTAAGGTATCAGGAAATAAATAACAAAAGGGAGGGAGAATAAAATGCTGAAAATGAACAGTTTAATTGTCCTTTATTTTCTACTAATATGGGTAGTTCTCAACAACAGTTTAAAATTGTATTTAGTGACAGTTTGAAATTACAACGGCACTGAAAAAGGACCATTTTTCACATGACCATTGCAGCATCCCCGTGATCAAAATTCAGATGCTTAGGAATTGATTCACATTTATGACCATTGTAGTTTCTCAGTACACTACAATGTGCTGAGTGTAGTGTGATCATCTTCTATGATCTTCTGACAATCAGTCAATGGGAAAAGCAGATTCACCTAATAGCCGTGTTACTAATTTAACAACTGCAGTGATTCACTTAACAACTGTGGCAAGAAAGCTTGTAAAATGGAAGAAAATTCACTTAGCAACAGAAATTTTGCCTCAGTTATGGTCATAAGTCGAGGCAGTGTTATCGATTGCCTTTTCTCCTGTATCAGGAGAGTTTCAGTTTTGAGAATGAGAAGTATGCAAAGATTGATATTTGGATCATCCTCTGCCAACAAAAGTGTGTACAGTTTTCCCGGTTGCAATGTATGGCTGTGAAGCTGGACCATAAGGAAGGCTGAGCATCAAAGAATGGAGGCCTCTGAACTATGGTGCTGGAGAAGACTCCTTAGAGTCCCTTGGACTTCAAGGTGATCGAACCGATCAGTCCTACAGGAGATCAACCCTGACTACTCCTTAGAAGGCCAGATCCTGAAGATGAAATTCAAATACTTTGGCCACCAAATGAGAAGAAAGGAATCACTGGAGAAGAGCCTAATGCTGGGAAAGATTGTGGGCAAAAGATGAATGGGATGAGGTAGCCGGATGGAGTCACTGAAGCAGTCGGTGTGAGTTTAAATGGACTCCGGCAGATGGTGGAGGACAGGAAGGCCTGGAGAAACATTGTCCATGGGGTCGTGATGGGTCAGACATGACTTCACAACTAACAACAACATTGAAATTATGTTTTCATCAGGGAAAACTGCAGTCCTCCAGCTGTTAGCACTGAGGAGATGCTGGGAGCCATGCAGGAGCAGTAACGAATGCTGCGAGTTGAAGTTCAGTCACTTCAAAGCATGCAACTTTTCTATTCCTACTCCTATGGTCTGACCTCAGTTTTAAACTCCATCTCATCATGAAGGAGGTTTCTAACTTCCTTCCAAGAAAGGAGCTTTTTCTCTTGGCTCATCTGTCTTTCGGGCCTGATAAGTACCTGAGTGAATTGACCATGTAATTTAGAATAATTTCCAACATAAATTTCTATGAGTCTGGCAGTAACAGAGTCATACCCTTCATTCAAGGAAATCTGGTCTTATTTACACTCCATCTCATTATGGAACTCAAATAAACTTCTCGGTGTTCCCTGGACCCCAGTTTGAAACCATAGCCTGGATGATGAAAGCTTTTAAATTGTGAGAAAATGCAGTTTTTCTCTATAAAGGGGGAGGGGGAGTTGAAAGTCATGGATTTACTATTCACAAGCAGCTAAATGATCCAGCAGGAACAGTGCCGAGTTCATAAAATGTAGCACATTCTGACTATTATTGTTGGCTGAAAAACTAATCTGCCTTTGTGTCTAGCAAAATAGTATATGAAATAAAAGGCGTATTTGATAGTACATTGATTTTTTTTAAAAGAAATGCCTATGAATCACAGTGTACTTAGTCCTAGGATATGCCAAATATTTAATAAGTCTAAGGAATAAAAAATAAATAAAACAGGCTACGCTTGGAAGAACAAAAACGTCTCATATGGATACATTTCCAAGATAATTTCTTGCCTCTGCTTCTTTTTATACAATCACAATTTTTGTGTTAATTAAATTGAACTACAGACCAATATAGTGCTAAGTCTTGAAAGTTTACTTGTTGTGTGAAAGAAGGTTCTATTTTTCTATCTCATTCTCAATACACCTTAAAAAGTCTTTTGTTTTTAAGTGGCTCACTTTATTCATCCAAGGAATGGAGGAGGAGACTTGGGGTGATGTTGAGCTTTTTCCCTCCTAGATGGCCTAGACTGTACTGAGCTTAAAAAAAAGCCCCGTGGGAAAAGGTTTCCTATACAGTTAACCTTGGGATCATTTAAGTGAAGAACAGGAAGCTATAGAACACAAGAACTGGTTATATAGTAAAAGGGAGGGCATACAGACATAACCCTTGCAATCTGCAAGAATTCCAGGCCAAACCAAAGGTGCTTTTTCAAAAGGCAACCTTGTTTTTCCCTTGAAGACATTTCGCTTCTCACCCAAGAAGCTTTCCCAGTTCTGGCTGAATGGTGGAGAATGGAAGGATTTATATTCCTTGCAATCATTTGGTCATTGGCTCTGTTTCTGAAAGTCATTGAGGCCACTTGGGGGTTTATAAATCCTTCCATTTTCCACCATTCAGTCAGAACCGAAGAAGCTTCTTGGATGAGAAGTGAAAGGAAAGACCAAGAAAAGTCCAGTTGCCTTTTGAAAAAGCACCTTTGGGACAACCATGACCTAGATGACTACAGCAACTACAGCTACTGAGAAATTTAACCCAAACCCAGAGTGTCATCATAAGATAAACACACAACTATCCTACAGTAGTCCTCAACTTATCACTGTAATAGAGTATACCCATAGCAGTCATAAGATGTGACAACAGCAAAGTGGGTCACCGATGTGACCAATCCAATTTTACAATCCTTTCTTTTTTGGGGGGGAGGTTGTTCAATGAACAACATAATCATAAAGTGACACTCACTGACATAAAGTGAATCAATTGTTTCATATGGAACACTTTGCTGGAAACCAGAAGTAAATGATGGTTTTCAGCAAAGATATCATAAAATGCAGTTACATGACTGTGGGTTGGTTACTGAGTGCCCAAAATAAAGTCACAAGATCCTGGGGGGCAGGGGGGGGAGGAAGGCAGTCATCAGAACTTTGGAACCAGGTGGTAAGTACCTCTGGGACGGTCCATCAGAAGTTCAAAGGATCACTCAACAAGTGGTCATAATTCAAGGACTACCTGTATTACAGCTGCACTGACATTCTTAACCATTTTGAATTTGATAAGGAAGAAAATGTTGACATGTTTCACAGTACATTAATTTGTAGGTAGATAAACCCCAGAATGAAGCTGACATTGCTTTCTGCTTTTAGGAAAAGCCATTGTTTCCCCCACCCCACATCCCCAAAGCTCAGCTCAGCTCAGCTCAAATTTTTAGTCAAAGGGCCATAAAAGTTTACAGCCCCAAAAACTGAGAGCCTCATTCATTCATTCACTGACTCAGAGTTTACTCAAAAGTATACATGTGCCAGGTCTCTAGTTAATTGTAATCGTAGGAGCCTTACCACAACCCAGGTCTCAGCCCTCAAACTATGGATGTGTAGGAGGGAAAGATAAGACAACAGCAAGAAACAGATAAAGAGGTGGGAAACAATGTGTTGGCATGTACAACTATTATACACAAGCAAAGGGTTATCAATCACCTTCCAGGGCTACAAGTTATGGTAAGCAGTCCATTGTGCTGTGATTCCTACTTGGGATTGTCATACAGCTTGTCCTGGACTCAACAACAATCACACTAAGGGAGCACCTAATCCCAACAAATGCAAAAATCTTTGGAGGGAGACAAAGATTGTATGCCATTTGGTGAACACTAAGACCTTTGCTTGTTATAAGAACTAGCCATCAAAGACATATTTACATGGGTACAAAAAGGAAAGGTGAATGGCTACCATGAAGTATTTTTTACAGTCTTTTTGTCCTTCTTATTTTGTCCTTCTATGCTGTGGTATATCCAATCCTTGAAAAACAAAGAGGTTGTGGCCACCATCTTGAATGTTTTGACACACATCCCCCCTACTCAAAGCACAGAAAAATCTGGGCTGTTGCAAAGCATCAAACAGGTGGTTAGCTTTAATATGAATAACTAGGGGGAAATGGAGGGGGCTGCATTTAATAAGAGAAATTTTGCATCTTGCACTCCCCTTTTACAGACTCAGTATTTTTATGGGTGATATTTTAGCTCTGTTCTAGACGATAAAAAGAATTTTAAAGCTTAAGAGGCTGTGTGGTGTGTTTTTTTTCTTTCAGAAAAGAAAAAAACAGAGCAATTCAAGAATACCACCCCTTTGATTTTTCTTTCCATTCCTTTGGCTTATCAACCTGTTCTCAAACACAAACAAAACTATCCATTATCTTCACACTATTGGATAGGCCATTCTCTAAAAGGTTCATGTCACAGAAGTACATTAGAAGGAAGAGCTAGCTTGTTAAGTACAGAACATTTCAAAACACAACTTAAATTCTTCAAGTGGGAACGTGGAATGTATTCATGTTCAGTTACAGCTTCTGGCCTGATCAACTGCAGCATAGTGTATAACAAGGTCATTAGTAACAGGCCCCACACAATGGAGAGCACACATCAGCCACGGAAAAGCAAACATCAGTTCAAAACATCACAATAACTTCCTGTACCTGTTCTTGTTTGCTTGCTGAGCTCTCAAACATTGTGAGTCTCTGAAATACATAAAAGCGTAACAGCTTGTGTCAATATTTGCCATCCAAAGCGAACAATTTTATTTAGCACGATGACTAGGCCTCCTGAACAAACACATCTTCTTGTATGCTAGCATAACAACCAGAGGCTGTCCTGAAAAACAACCCACAATGTCTACTCACTCCGAGTGCCTGGGACTTCTGGAAAAGCCTTGATAGGAGGTTGAAATTTACACAAACAGACATACAGAAAGGAGAGACTTTCTTCCATATTTAATTGTATGATATTTGACAATTATATCCACTTTGCTGACATCATTGCATAGGTATACACCTACACAAGCTTTGGCTATAGATTTCAGGCAAGGCAAAATCCTAGCTTAAAATTGTCTTGATAAGTTTCTCATCATGTGTTGGATGTATAAACTAGTACCTGCAGGGCAGGTACAAATTATAAAGGAAATGATTGTTTTTTGAACTTGCTAACTGCCGAACAGCTCAGTTTCAGGAAAGAAAAATTATTAATATGCAGGTAATCAGTAACAACACCAAGGAAATCACTAGCCATTTATGAAGTGTGAGAAAAGGTATCCTGTTTTCTGTCCCTTTTACGGGATAGAAAAAGTTCAAAAGTTAAAAGTTTCTACCAATAATTCTATCCACATAATAAAAGCTCCTCTTTCTCCTTCATCACTCCAGTACCACTTCCCATTGGGTGTTCAGATTGAAGAAACATAATGCTGAACTAAACGGGCTGAATTAGCAGGGCTGTGTTAGTACCACTTTACAAAACCCTACTGAGACCACATCTGGAATACTGAAACCAATGTTGGTCATCATATTACAAAACAAAATGTTGAGGCTTTGGGGGGAAAAAGAGAAGAGCAACTAAGATGATCAAAGGTCTGGAAGACTAAAACATATAAAGAATGGCTTCAGGATTTGGGTTTGGGTAGTCTAAAGAAAATAAGAATTAGGGGTGACATGATAGCAGTATTCCAGTATTTGGGGGGCTGCCACAAAGAAGGGGTTAAATTATTCTCCAAAGCACCAGAGGGCAGGACAAGAAACAATGATTGGAAACTAACCAAAGAGAGAAGCAACCTGGAATTAAGGAGAAACTTGTGAGGACAATTAACCAGTGGAACAGTTTGCCTTCAGAAATCATGAGTGCTCCACCACTGGAGGTTTTTAAGAAGAGACTGGACAGTCACTTGTCTGCGATGGTATAGGTTCTCCTGCTTGAGCAGAGGGCTGGACTAGAAGACCTCCAAGGTCCCTTCCTATTCTATTCTATTCTATTCTATTCTAGTCTAGTCTGGTCTGGTCTGGTCTGGTCTGGTCTGGTCTGGTCTGGTCTGGTCTGGTCTGGTCTGGTCTGGTTTGGTCTGGTTTGGTCTGGTCTGGTCTGGTCTGGTCTGGTCTGGTCTGGTCTGGTCTAGTCTAGTCTAGTCTAGTCTAGTTCTTCTAAGTAGGAAGAGTGATCCAGACTGAGAGCTAAGGATGGGGCAGAGAATGAGGACTTCAGCTGATTCTGTTTCTACTCATGAATCAAGTGGAAAATCAAGAAATCAAAAACATGATTATTATTTTAAAAATCTCTTAAAATACAATTTGTAAATAAATATTTAAGTTCTCCAGATATCTCTGCATGAATCTGAATGAACCAAAACATTGTGAAGGCTTATAAAGTATATGAGTTTCAAACTATATTACATATTTTCCCCTATCTTAGCCCATCATGTAGGCCAAATGTTGGCAACCCAAGCTTTTAATGCATTTTACATTTCAATCTCCACCTGTCTCATCTAATCCAGTATTTAGGGATATTAAGGTGCCTCACTCAGACCTAGATAAAGATAGCAAGAAATGGGGAAAAATACTCCAAACCACTTGAGTACCTTATCTCAAAACTACTATAGATTTATTGGGGGGAAAATAACCTGCTAGTTTGGAGAAGATATTTCATCCAAAGAAATATTGGCTTGTAATCACTAATGCTCCTATATCAACATCCATTGAGAGTCACTCTTGTGATACAGTAGACATCATCACTTTTTTAAATATATATATATATTTAAAGTCATTTGGCATTCCAAAAGGTAGGTAGTCCTTGATGTATGACCACAACTGAGCCCAAAATTTCTGTTGCTGTGCGAAAAAGTTGTTAAATGAGTTTTGCCCCATTTTATGACCCTTCTTACCACAGTTGTTAATTGAATCACTACAGTTGCTAAGTGAATGACATGGTTGTTAAATGAATCTGGTTTCCCTTTAATTGACTTTGCTGACCAGAAATGTTGTAACTGTATTATAAAAAGAAAGGGTACTTTAAAAAAAAAAATTGAGCTAAGTTTGTAGGAGTAAAAACCCTGGACAAGGTTCAAACAAAAGGCAGAATGTCTCACTTATATAATTCTTCAATTTATTTGTTTTTTTCACCCTTGTCTGCCCTGGATCTTTATCTTTATTTGCCTTTATCAAGCAATAAATCTAGAAAGCCTGTACTTACTTTTCACCATTTTTAGTGCAAGTCAGGTGAAGGGGGAGGGGAACAACAAGGAGAGGCAAGTGATCATACAAACCACAAAATCAAACACATTTTGCTAGTTTACCAGGAGATTGGGAAAGGTGGAACTGTATTGCAAAATGAGAAAGGGGCATGCCAGTGAGGAGAAAGCCTCAATGTGGAAGACATAATGGAAAAGGCAGTAAAGCACAAATCTTTATAGCAAAGCTGCTAGAAGCAATCATTCTGGATGGATGGATGGATGGATGGATGGATGGATGGATGGGCAGATGGTAAGTATTGGGAGAAATCAAGCAAGGCATTAGGCCTACCGTTTTTAAAAAATATATTCCTAGTGTGTTGCCAATACTATCTTTAAAAAGAATGATAATGTTTTTTTAAATGGACAAATTCAGTGTCTGGGTCACAACAATGAAGCAATACCTTCATTTCTTTATGGAAAAATATCTCCAATTCTCCATAGTTACCTTGTGATGCAGCTTTCTTTTTCTTCTCACCTTATGTAGCTGTCTTAAAGGTTGTTTTATTTTTTTTTTCCTTAGAGCAGGGGTGTCCAACCTCGGTAACTTTAAGACCTGTGGACGTCAAATCCCAGGATCCCGCGGCCACTTGGCTGAAGAATTCTGGGATTTGAAGTCCACAAGTCTTAAATTTGCCAAGGTTGGATACTTCTGCCTTAGAGGTTTCCTTGTGGGTATTTTATTTTTACCTTCATTTGCTTGGAACTGTTCTGAGATAATTTTACACACACACACACACACACACACACACACACACACACACACACAAGGTATCTTGACAGCTCATTACTAGGAAACAAATGAGGAAGGCTTTGTTTCTTTTTTTTAAAAAAAAAAAATTTCTTTCATACATTTCATGCTTTTTTTTCATGGTTTGTCTGAGCACCTTAACATTTGGTATCATCTGTCAGAGTTTATTCTAGCATGTAGATAGGCAGTGAGAAGAAACTGCAGTGGGAAAGATATTTGTGTGAATTTGGACATATGGAGTTTCATAAATAGCTAGTTTGTTTCTTTAAAAATAAATGTACGCCTTGGGAGACAAGTACGAGCTGCTTTCAACATTTATAGCTATCACATTGTGATGTTGTGTCAGTTTTCCCCCAACTTCTACCACATTGAATTTGAACTATAACTCCCAGAACCCTTTAGATCCTAACACATCTATTGGCTATACATGAGTCTTTCCCTAGTCCTCCTTTCTTGGTAAAATGCACACATTATTTTCTGCCTTTTTAAATTTTGCTATAGTTGGTTTCCCTAATTTCCTTCCTCCTTTTCTGTTATTTCCTCTCCTCTTTTTTTTCCTGTTAATTTTTATTGTGCCCTTTATCCTTCTTTTTTTACCCCTTTCTTTTCCAGAAAAAAAAATCTGACAAGGGTAAACAAAAGATTTTAAATCCCTTTCCTTAATGCTTGGACAGATGCCAAAAATAATGAATTAGTAGCTTTTACAAGAAAAAAATTCAGTGTAGTGTTACGTGGCTCCATTAATTCCCCACTTCCCCTCAGCCTGTCAACCTCACCTCTCTTCCACATTCCTTTGCTTCTAAACTTTAATGTATGTGCATGTGTATATGTACCATATGTCATTTCTGAAGCTCTGGGGAAGACTTCTACTACTTCTACTATTCTGAGAGAGTCTATGATAATCAGTGGTGGGATTCAGATTTTTTACAACCGCTTCTGTGGGCATGGCTTAGTGGCCATGGCTATGCTGTTGGCCAATCAGATGTGGTATTTGCCAGTGTCAGCCAATCAGAGGTGGTATTTGCCAGTTCTCAAAATTATCACTACCGGTTCTCTGGAACCTGCTAGAACTGGCTGAATACCATCTCTGGTGATAACTTGCTGTGGCCAACTTGCCACAGCCAACTCACCATGGTCAACTTCCCATGGCTAACTCATTGTGGGACAACTCACTGCAAGGCAGGAGTTACACTGATATCAAAGAAATGGTGGAATAGAATCATTAAAGAAAGGATGCAAGGGGGACAAAATGAAGTCTGAATGACAAAAATTTAAACAAATGTTTATTTATTTTAAATATTAAATTGAATTGATAAATTGTCCTGTGGCGAGTCATCCCACAGCAAGCTGACCATGGTCAGGGGGCCAAAGAGACTTGGCTGTGGCAAGTTGTCCCATTCTGATTCTGAGATGTAGTGATTAAAGCGGTTAAAGTATGGGACTACAGTTGTAAATGCAGAAATGCTAGCCTCATTCTCTCCAAGGGGGAAGGTGCTAGTGGATTTGAGTCACTGAGAATTGGGCAATGTACAAATTTAATTAATAAATAATAATTATGGAAGGAAAGCTACAATCAAAACCAAACCATTTGTATCAGATTGCAAAGTAAGGTTCACCCTGTTTCAAGGTGCGACATATTATTCACAGGAGGTCTTTAGCTTTAAGTAGGGTTGGAGTAAATTATCACCAGTGATGAACAGCTAAGCTTTTTTCTTTTCTGGGGAATGCAGTAGGGCTACTGAAAACAAGAGGATCTATAAATCCAGGCATTGAACTCCCCCGTTTTATTTTTATTCCTTTTACAGGAATGTTGAGACAATCAAATGAAAGATTATCATTTCTGCTGAGTTAGCTACATTCTTCTATATACAATAATCCTTCTAATACTTTTTTCCACATCTCTCATCCAAGAGATTAGCTGGAAAATGCCATTTTATCTCCAATTTAAATTCATTATTTCAGATCAGTTGCCATGTTTTGGCCAAATAAATGATGATGCATTCAGCCTCAATTCACCCAATCGTACCAGGAAAAAAATCAGTTAAAAATCAGACATTAAAAATTGTCTTTGTTCCCATCATATTTATAAGCTTAGGAAGTCTTCAGCCAATATTATGTAAAATGCTTTAGGTGGGGCTTAAAGCTAGGACATCTCATCTGGTCTTGTAGCAGATGCAACTGCATTTACTACTAAATCCTAACCACAATCAGGATTTGTCATTGCACATAAAGCCTAAATGTGGTTTATAAGGCCTGGTTAACTGAATGCAAATCTTCCTGTTAATTAAGCAACCACAAAGATATTTCAGTGAACTTTTTTTAGATCTTACCTATAAAATAAAGGGGTCATCACCAAATGTTCTGAGCTGAAGTTCTATGACAAAAATTTATTCTTTGCTGCATTGCCAGCTACTAACTGACAACTACCTGCAAAAATAAAAACACCATCACTATTACACTAATTGATGTGAAGCAATTGTAGGTGTGCCTCAATATAACAAGAAGCCAGAATTGAGGCAAGTGAAGTATCTCATGAAATAGATTTCAGGTTTTCACAACCACTTCGTCATACTTTCCAATCATTGGTCAGTGTTGTATAACAATATGTAGAGCAAACCAGAAAAAATAACATTCAATATTAAGAACTAATAACTTTCAAATAGTTTTGGAAAGATTAAACATTTCAGTTCAAGTCTTGCAATGATACCTGCAAAGTAGAGTTCCACAGGCCAAACCACCTATGGTTTTACCCATACATCTAGTTAGAAGCATTGTTGTTTTCTTCCGTAAAGGAAGTGACGGTGGCCCAATCCAGATAAGTATCAAGGTCTAAATATTGAGAATCTTGGGTTTTGTCCATTTTATCTGGTCACTGAACCAGCATTTAATATATCTGAAAAGAGAGACGTTTGTTTCAAAGGATCATTTTTCAGCAAAATGAATGGCAGATGGCCTTACTTGGTTTAACATCTCTCCATGTTTCCGATGCATTGTCACTCTATTAACTTTAGAATACAAAAGAAAAGATGCAGCAGTTAGGAAATGAAACATGTCTCTGTAAAATTATTTGGAGCATGTATTCTACTTTCAGCATAATGCATCATAGGGCAAATTCTAGCTATCAACAAAACCTGGCTATTATTTCTTTTTTTTCCATTTTAAAAATTACTGGACTCTATTGCATTTAATTTTTAAATCTATAGAAGGAGAACTTTATTCTTGATTTTTAAAATGCCCTATACCTTCCCACAACATAAGGATTCATAACTCATAAAGAGGGTTTTTCTTGTTGCCTCCGGGAATAACTGCTTTACTATCAGATGAATTCACTAGCTTTACAGTTACCACTGGGGAAAATTAAGATAACATACTGAGCATTATTCCACATTGACAAGTAAGAGATTTCCTATGGAAAGGAGATGAAAATATTCACTTCTACAAGTGTGTTTGACTTATATGAACATATGTCAAGCCTTTTATAAGGCTGCTAATTTCTGAACACTGTTACTCTACCTGGGTCTTTGTGGTAGAATTTAAACCACTTTGGGTATGCTCTCTTGATTCCAGTAGGACAACCCTACTGTATTTCTTAGAGATATTATTTGGGAGTGAAAAATATTTAATATTCATACTGAGTACGATGCTCATTGTACAAATAGAGCATTAGTCTTTTTTTCCCTTAATATTGTCAATTTACAAAAAGCAGATGGACTCTTCTTTGCAAAAGGCCCTAATAAATCTTCATGCTACCAGATGAGAATGAAGGATTTATTCTAGCTCTCATCTTTTACATTTTACTTGCCACTCAGAATATGTTATTCTTGCAGCTGGCATTTTAAATAAATTAGTAGAATTTATCACTCCAAAGGCTTAGGCAAGGACTAAATTATACTAATGAATTGACAATGAATCTGAAGCCTTTCACAAGGCCAAATATTTTCTGGCTGCAGCTCCGTATTTCAGCAAACTGCTTAATTTTCTCCCTGGTTATCCATTACAGTTAAATTCTCTTTGCTATTATGGTGGTAAATTGCAGCAAACATTGGCTTGCCCAGAGGCTCAGGCTGAGAAAAGGCAAGGTGGAAATCTGCCACGACATTGGCAAGGTTGGGATCCTGTTGTCATCTTTTGCTTTTGCCAAACGGCATGATCAAGTGGGCCAGACTTATCGTGCCCTCTCTTTTTCAATTTTCATTCTGCGCTTGCAGAATTGTTCTTACAAGCAGCATTACAAATGCATTAATACAACGCTCCATCTTCAGAACAACTCCATTGAGGAGTTGGAGTAGTTTAATATCAGCAGATGCCCAGCTTTCCCAAGCAATGAAGATTGCCAGTGAGCAGGGTGAGAATAATGCCAAAGAAGCAGTTGCCTCTCCATGTCTTCTTCTTAGAGGAATGGCAAACAGAGCTCATCTATGTTTCTATCCAGGTTGGAGATGTGTGACATTGTGGGTTAGGGATAGGGGTTCATCTCTCATTCATACAGTTCCCAATTTTAAGTCCAGTTACCGTATCACAGGAGATGCGGAGATAATCAGAAGAGCTCTGGGTTCATATTTTTTCCACCAGGATCTGAACTGTAACCACATTTTTTTTAATACTGTCCCAAAGGTCCTAGCATTCAGATGTGGAGAACCTTCTAGAATCGCAGATAGCCCTTCTTCCTTCTGTTCTGTCTGGATTCCACAGAGATCTTTTCAAATTTCATGGGGTAGGTGATGGTCAAAGGCAAATGGCTGACTGAAGTCCCAAAATTGGCCCTGTGTCTTTGAAAAGGTAGAGCTTTAAGGAATTCTATGGGTACCTTAAGTTTCTAGAGGGCGTTGGGTGTAAGATTTTTATTTCCACTTGATAAAATGTCTCAAACATGAAATCCAAATGGAAGCTGCTCTAAGTACAGCACATTTTTTTCACCATAGCTTTAAATAAGTTCCTGATGAGTTAATAAGAAAGGGACTATCGTATATTTTACCTGCCTAAAGCATAATTGCAATTGGTGTAAGAATTAGAAGCCATGATGTAATAAATATAAATGCTTTGTTTGCCTACACTTACTTTCTTTCTTTCTTTCTTTCTTTCTTTCTTTCTTTCTTTCTTTCTTTCTTTCTTTCTTTCTTTCTTTCT
>JANHFR010008582.1:23796-38805 GCA_032468015.1 Mimophis mahfalensis | reverse complement strand
ATCCCGGACCTGAGGACCTTCCGCCGCGCCCTAAAAACTTGGCTCTTTGAGCAATCTGGCCTTGCCTGAAGGACGCCGATTTTAACTGGGTTTTAATTTGTTTGTTTAAATTTTAGACTTAATCAAATTTAAATTGTTTAATTTATTTTTAATATTTGTATTTCATGTTTTTTAATATGTTGTAAGCCGCCCTGAGTCCTGCAGAGGAAGGGCAGCATATAAATGTGATTAATAAATAAATAAATAAATGCATACAAAGCCAGAACTGAGAAGGCAGCAACAGACAACAAGTGTCACCTCTGCAAAAAAGCTGAAGAAACATTGGATCACTTGGCTAGCTGCTTCAAGAAGCAGAAGTACCAATAATAATAGGAGCCTTGGGTACAATCACAAAACAACCAGAGCACCTCTTGAACACCATCAGCATTGACAAAACCACCATCTGTCAATTGCAAAAGGCAGCCTTGCTAGGAACAGCTTACATCCCGCGACAATACCTTTAACAGCATCAAAAATCTGTTTCTGTCTATCCCATGTTCAAATCCAGCTGACTGTGTCACCAGTCATAATAATAATAATGAAGATCATAAATCATTTATACTGTAAAGTTTTCTGTTGTCTTTGTAATAAAACATTTTTTTAAAAAAACAGGGTGGCAATGACAGAGGAAAGGGAAATTTCTAAGCGAAAATCAAATTAATGCTACAGTTATTCCTCAAGTCACAACCATATGTTCAGTGACCATTTGAAGTTACAGTGTCACCGAATGAATGGTTTGAAGACCAAAGTGACCACTGTTCATGTACCCCCATGGTCACATGATCAAAATTCAGATGCTTAGCAGCCTCTCCACTCTTCCAGCTGCAAGGGCATTTCCATTCCCCTCTCTTGCCTATCTCCTCCAACCTGTGTCCTTTTGTACAGACACACACACACACACACACACACACACACACACACACACACTCTGCTGCCCCAGGTGATCTTCACTAATGTCTTGCTTCTTCTGTGGACCAAGCTCACTTGTCCTGGTCCTTTGCAAAGCAGCTTTTGGCCACATAAGACGTTCTTTCCAAGATTACACAGTTGTTATTTTTTTGTGAGAGTTAGGAAATGACCTGAAAAAATGGCCAGGCTGGACACACCTTGTTAGTAGCATGAACAAAAAGATGGTGAAAGTCAGCTAGGCAACAGCTTTCAGAATACAAGCTGGCAAAGGCAGCTGGGGCTGGGTTGGGCCTTCCTGAAGCAGCACCGCTGGGCCAGGCTGGGTCAGCTGGGGCTACCAGGTAAGGCTGCAGCTTCGCAACACATTGCTAGAGTAATTGTAGTTTCCCAGGATGGCTTCAGTTTTCTAGGCCATCTAATGCAGCTCCTGAAGCCCCAGACCTGTAGTAGGCCAAGAAGGGTGTAGGGCAGCCAAAAAGCAGAGATGGGAGGAATAGGCAGTGGGGGGAGTTGAAAGGGAAGCAGCCCCTTACCCTGTAAAAGCCAAGGTCAGGGCTGGGAGGAACAAAGCCAGGAATAATTTGGATTGGAATGGGACCTTGGTTAATGATCAATGAAATTTGGTTAATGATAGTAAAAGGGAGTGCTGGGATTGACATCCCTAAGTAATGTGGTCATGTGATGCTGAGCTTTACAACCACATTGCTCATTGGTGGAAATTGAGACCCTAATTGCATAATAACTCAAGGACTACTGGTAATATTGAAGAATCACACATTAAATAATAATCACATGCCTTTTCTATATGATATATTTATGCAATATGCATAATATAATTTCAGATAGTGCTCTGAAATTAACAATGTACTAATTGTATAATAGAAAAAGAACTACTAATGCTTTTCCTGAAGTCGATCAAGTAAATCTGAAGCAGAACACTGGGTGTTAACCTAACTAGTGCCAGTCAATTGCCTATTACAGTATTTCCTTTAAATATTAATGTTTAATATTCAGTACTTGCTACCACAAAATGTTACTAACAAAATGAATGAGAGATGTGGTAATTTCTGCTGGTCTCTTAGAAATCTAAAATGTACAAAATAATATTTTTCTCAGAATCAGCAGGAAAATCGTAGCATGATGTGTGTGTTACCAATGCTTGAAGGAACAACAATGCTTGAATAAAACTACACCGTTTTTTTTAATTACAGTGGGATAGAAATGTGGAAAATAAATAAATAAAAATAAACATTGGAGTTACAAAATAATTGTTACAAACTAAAAATAATAATACCCCACACATAAGAAACAGCTTAATTATCAATTGCCATTTAGAACTTAATGAGCACAAATTCTGCTTTATTGGCATATGCATGTGTGTAAATATTCAGATAGATATGCTATACTACAATATAATTTGATTTTCTCTTTTTTGTTGTTTCCAGCCCACTAGGTGCTAGAAAGAAATTATGTAAAGAGGATGTACTACTCTGTCGGTTGTCAATCAGAAGGATAACTCTCAGAAAGTAGAGCTTGATAAAATTTGGTTCCCTCCTGGGACAGATTGCTGGGCAGAATTGAGAAGGGTGCTGGCTTCCATCCTTCCCTTGTGTCTCCCCTTCCTTTGTGCCCATGTAATGCAATGCAGAATGAAAAGACAGGCACCCTGAGAAACGTGTTACCTCACCATGCAGGAAAAAAATACAGCCATCTCCCATAGCCGCTGCTTGTAAAGAGATTAGAGAGAATTCCAGAATTCTTATCCTTATCACTTTTGTCAAGAAGCTGCCCACTAAACTTTTTTGTACTCTTTTTCACTGCCTGACAACTGGACTTTCTTGTTTTTCTTTGAAGACATTTCAATTCTTATCTAAGAAGCTTCTTCAGCTCTTCAACTATGACGTGGATGGCTGAGAATCTCCATAGACATTTCTTACTGTCTGTTTTTCCAGAACCTTCTGGACAGCCATAAAAACCTATTTTCTAAATTTCAGTATAGTAATATGTGAACCCATCAAGTGACCAGATGAACAAAATTTAAACACTACACTAAGCCACAATAAAAGCAACTGTGACTAACATAAGCTTAACATGTTACTTTAATGCAACTAGTACTAGTGGGCTAGATTAATCAAGCTGTATAAACAAAGAAAGTTAGTTATAGTTATCATAGTTAGATTTGGGTTGCTCCAACTTGTTATGCAAGCTTTTTTAAAAAAAAAAAAAGTTCTACTTGATTAAATTCCTTTCACTGATTAACTCTTCACATGATAAGTGACCTATCCTTGTTTTCTATTTGTCACACTTGTACAAAGCTCAGCCAAAAGCATCAAGATATATTTCTGCCAACAACATTCCTCTAGGATGCTAAAATAAATCTACAAGCATTGCCAACAATTTCATCACCGCTATAACTGTTAAGGCAAAATTTCTTAGCATATACCAAATACAGAACAGTGGCTATCCTCTTATAGCACAGATGCAAGATGTGCTTCTTCTTAACTATACAGAAAAGAGAAAGTAAAAACTGCATGATTACAGTACACAGTCTTATATTCCTCACCTTTTGTGAATAAATTCTTCTTTCCCACACCTTAAGAGTTTGGCATGGCATAAATCCTTAACCATATTAATATTTGTGCTTTGAAAATAACACTTACGTGCTTTCAAATGTTAATTAAATAAACACTGATTGTAGTTGAGTAAAAATATGGCTGGTTATTATTGCAAGGAGTGGATTTGCCCTTAACAGAACGATAAAAAAATGAAAGAATATACATTTTTTCTATGCTTTTATATGAGCCATTTGAGAAATTTCAAAATGCCAGCAAAGACTGAAATAGTGTATTTTATTTAAACATATGCAAATGTATCAATATCCTGCATCACGTATTCTTCAAGATGATTACCACAATAGCTTGAACCTCCTACAAAATTTTCTGAACGTGGTGACAAAAAGCACAACAAAAGATCATCTGGAAATACTTGCTATATATCAAGTGTGCTATTTAAAAAAAAACCTGTTAATCAACAAATAAGTTTATGGTAAGTTATGGTAAGTTTACTGACTAACTAGCAAAAATAGTCTTCAAAAAGTGAATGAATCAACCAAGAACAAAACTAAAGAAACACACTATTTTGGCAACGTTTTTATAATATTCTTAGCATGACACCTTACAGAGAGAGAGGCAGGTGGCAGTTTAAAATGCAGTTTCCACATTACATCGAAGACAATGTAATGTATGCTAGTCAGAAAGGGTCCAGACCAGAATAACACTCTGGTGTTAACAAATGGGATTTATTGAGATTGTTTTTAATCTCAATAAATCCTGTTTTGAACTGAAGTTGCAGTCCTATTCACAGTTGTTTAGGAATCAGCCATTCTGAAATCAGTGGGACTTCCTTCTTAGAAGGTATGTGTAAGATTATACTGAAAGGGAAAAGATGGTTACTTTAACCATGGACAGGTTGGATACCGTAATAGCATGCACAGCCTGGTTTTCTGCTTTGTCTGAAATCTTCATTTTATGCTACTGTG
The DNA here is from genome assembly GCA_032468015.1 of Mimophis mahfalensis. Classification (NCBI taxonomy): domain Eukaryota; kingdom Metazoa; phylum Chordata; class Lepidosauria; order Squamata; genus Mimophis; species Mimophis mahfalensis. The sequence goes on along the minus strand of JANHFR010008582.1, from coordinate 34,319 downwards.
TTAATAAAAGCACAATCAACAAAGCCAAAATAGAGTGGCTACCTCTGTAGTAGAAGGGATCATAAGAAGGAATAGGAGTAGTAATTTCTGTACAGTAATCTATACTACATTTAATTTTTGTCTGAGTTATCCAGTACATCTTGTTTCCAATGAGTAGGTGATAATTTGAATTACGGTATGCAGAAACATTAATAGGCTATACATTTGCACTGGTTGGTTATTTAACAGGGAAACAAATTTAGAGAGATTAGACACTACAACAAACTCAGTTGCCAAACCTGATTAATCGTTACAAGACTTAATAGTATTAGTTATTCCATCAGAGGCACGTTGTCCGTCCATCCACCAACAGGAATTGTTCTTTATCTGGCAGCAATGCTTTTCTGCTACTTATGCAAAATAAACAGGTTACTCCCTATGCAACTGCATCCATGTACAGAAAACTGGCATCCATCAATGTAACTTTGAACACTCTGGTGGTAACTAGACAAAGACGTAGCGGTAGATTTGACTATCAATTTAGGAGCCTGTCAAGACAAATATTTTCAGATGCTAGATTGGCATACCAAATCCAGGATAATTATGTGTCATCAATTATAGCCCCTGAGAATGCTTAATAAGCTTATCTTGCACAGTGTGTGAGTATTTGTGTGTTTTCACATTTTTTTTTCCATATTCAAATGTAAATAAATAACCCAAGCATATGTGCAGAGGGGGGGGAAGGAAATATTAATGTATTTATGTTACATCTGATATTAAAGAAAAGTAAGGTGACACATATATACCTGTTATTTTTTCTTCATCTTATGGAAATGTTCCATTGTCTATCATTGCATATAACATCTGCATTATATTATATCTTGGTACAGATTGTAATAAGCAGCAATTACTATACACTAATTACATGTCATATTTCTACTTTTTAATTCTTTATTGTTTTATTCTGTGTCACAGTATTCCAACACTAGTTAGTAGTATCAGTAAGTAGGATATGAATGCTAAATTCTTATTTTTAAATCTGGTATTATACCTAATGTACCTGATAAGGGGCTAAAAGCATGATAAGATTTGTTTCATAGGCAGGTAGAATTAAAAGAAATATTGTATTATAAATATAGAAATGAGTTTGATGTTTAGTAAATTGCTGCCAGTGGAAATATTTTTATACCACAATTTTATTGTACAATGAAAGTAATGTCCTGCAGAGATAACTATCAAAGACATAATTTTGGATTCTCCATTTCTGTCTCTTTCTTTAAATTTTTAAATTATTATTGCAACATTTCATGGGGCTCTTTGAAGACAGCCCAGAAGCCACAGATGGTACAAGATGGTACAAAAAAAGCAGCAGCCCACAACCTGGCAAGTAAGAGCTAATATTCACAAATCACCACCGTCTTGCATGCTCTAGATTGGTTAAAACAGGTTTTAAGATACCATTCAAAGTGCTGCTTTTAACCTATAAAGCCCTATAAGGCAGTGATGGCGAACCTATGGCATGTGTGCCAGAAGTGGCACGCAGAACCATTTCTCTGGGCATGCAGAGCCGTCGCCCGTTGCTCTTCCAGATTGGTCTTGCACACATGAGCAGAAGCGCTGGAACCTAGAAGATTATGTGATCTTTCCGTTTCCGGCACGTAGGTGCACTCGCATGTGTGCACACTTCCTTGCTCCCATTTTTGGCACTTGGTGCCAAAAAGATTCACCACCAGTGCTATAAGGTTTGCCATATCATCCACATCTCCCATACAGGTATGCTAAAAGTTCCTACCCTGTGAAAGATTCAGAAGAAAGCTAGAGATCGATGTTTTTTGGCTGTGACACCAAACCTTTGGAACAAGCTCTCACAAGATTATATCTCATCCTATCTCCTAGCATTCAGAAAGGCAATGAGAGCTTTTAATGGTTAAGATGTTGGTCATTTAAGAGATCTTACAATATTTTATAAGGCTATGATCATTTTTATTATTTGTTGAAAGACTTGTATGGCTACCCATCTTATATATAATAAATATCCAGTTAGTATTAATTGAATTAATATTCAGTTAATTCAATGTTTCATCATATTTTTGAAAAAACGTACAAGTGCTCGCAGGATAATATTGTATATCAGCAAGTGTCCTTGGGAAGGATGGTAGAATAGAAATACAATTAATAAATAAATGGCCCATCATTTGTTTTTCTCATTGGTAGTCCTACTCAAATATAGATTCTATTTTTTTTTTTAAATCAACCAGTTATATTGGATTGCACTGATTCTGCACGTTATACAAAAGCAGAATCTGAATTAGATATTTGTGGGGAGGGGGGGGGCTTTAAAATGATATTGATTTAACCCAAGGAATCTTTGTGTTAGTAATTCCCTCTTGGAAACTAGTGCACATAATAAACACAAAGGTATCATAGGTCTCCAGTATTCACAGCACTCTTGTGGAGCAAAAAAGAACACCCAGAAGCCCTCCAGCCACTGTTTCAGTAGCCTTAGTCAGCATGGCTAATACAAATCATTATAGAAAGTATAGAATCTGCAGGGCTACAGAATGTTTACCCTTTCTATGAAGCGTTCTTCCAGAATGCACTAGATCATTATTATTTCAGATTCTATGCAAATCTTATTCACATTTTTCTAAGGCATGATATAAAATAAAATTGAGCATGATATTATAAAAAGAAAATCAGAATGTAGTTGGAGGAGAAAAACAGTCATTGGGGCAACAGCTTCTTTTCTAGATGATAGATGAAGCCAAGCTTGTATTTCTTTCCTCCTTTAACTTCATTGCATACAAAGTAGGATACATAAGAAAAACATCACTTATGTATATGAGTGCTGCTGATGAATATTCATGCTGAACCTCAAAATATTTTATTATTCTCTTTATCAACTATAGGGATTTAAAAAAAAAATCTTCAATATGACTTTGAACAGGTCTATTCTGCCTGAAAGGCAAATAGAAACACATAATATTCATATTAATTGAACTGATGCAATGCACAAGTAAAATACATCCCTATTCTATTGAGCCATGTAAGAAAGATACAAAGTCACCTGGGATGTATATTTCATATGATCTTTGCCACTTTGTCTTTACCGGACCAAAAATAACGTAAACATGTCTGTCTGTATTACATATACAAGCGGGGCAAAACTAGAAGATATAGCATGCCCTTGAGTTGCATGCTGCTATTTAAATATCACTCAAGAATCTCTTTTATCCAAAAATTCTGCTTCTCAGATATAACATGGTTTTTAAGGGATTTTTTTTCCCCTTTCCACTACCCTTTGCCAGAAACCAAAAATGAGCGCTTATGACAACTGTAAAAATCTGTGTATAGAGGAATGTGGACAGCATCAATGTAACTGTTTCTCTATAATGCAAATTGAGCCAGATGAATTTGCATAACAAACTGAATAATTTGAATCTGATACCCTGGAATTTGTGCTACTACAGGAAGTCTCAGAATCTCACTGTAAAATGAAATGGATGTGTAACAAAAAGTGATTTTTGGTTCACAACTAACCTGAAGCCTGTTATCATTCCCAATCCAATCCAGAGCATTCACCTAAATCAGGGGTCTGCAAACTTAAACACTCAAGGAGCCATCTGGACCCGTTTCCCACAGAAAACACCGGGAGCCAATAATTTAACAACTGGTATGACTGGGTGGGCATGGCCAACTCACATGACTTATTCCCACCCAGTTGCCTCCTGCTGTGGAATATGGAGTGAGTCTCCATCCCACACCATCGCCCTTACCTTCTCAGGCCAGGCCAGGCGAGGAGTGACAGGGAGGGGAGGGGAGGGCAGGGGCAGTCAGTGGTGGGATCAGACGACAGGGAGCCACAACAGAGGGCTGAAAAAACCGCATGTGGCTCCAGAGCCACAGTTTGCAGACCCCAGACCTAAATCAATGCGCAACATTTCTCTGGCTGGGCTCATGTTCTCTTGATTCTTGGCCCAAGCAAAAAGCAAAATGTTCGAGAGAGCAGATTGCTCTGAATTTCATTGCTCTAATAATTGGGGTCTTTGTTCACATTCACAGTATGTTAACAGATGGGGCAGTTTGCCTGGGTAGCAGCCAAATAATTCTGTCTCACCAAGCAAAGACAGATTTACCTGGCAATGTCTTCTTCCTTATAAAAGGTAATGAACAAAGCAACCTTATAAACAGAGGAAGAAGAGTGGACTGTGCCACACCCTTTATAGACATTTAAAAAAAAAAGCATAGTCCTTCAATGTGAGAGTTAGAAGTTAATGGGCAGCTGTATATGGGAGAACAAGGGCCAAATGCATAGCCAACCCAAGTGGATGGCCAGGTTTATATCAAATAGCATACAGATTAAAATAAATGTCTTAGAATCTTTCACAATGGCAGAAATAATTCCATGGCGTAACTCTCACATTGTATGCTACAGTGTCTTGAAGGAATTGAAGCACAAAGATATTAGTTCTCAAAATAAATATGTCAAGGACAGAAAAGCACAGGTGTGGTAGAGAGAAAGGATTTATAGTTTAGGAAAGCTAAGTAAATCTAAATGACTAACTATATAAGCTATATAAAATGTTACGTGTGTGTGTGTTTGTGTTTGTAGTCCTTCATTTTGAATTATTTAATCCAAGAGAATACATATTTTCTAATCTTCTCATGTATGATAACAAATATATACTACATGTATACTATACATATACTGTAAACAGTGTACAGTACACAGAAATAAATCACTACTGATTTTTTAGAAATATTATTTAAATACCTTTCTTGTATGTTTTATGCATTTAATTAAAAACTGTATATTCTAGCTTTTTTCTGCAAGATGTAATGGAATGTTATAATTTACAGTACTATGAATAAAGGCATGTCCAAAAAGAGAATAATAATGAACATGAGAATCATTATGGGTGTATACAGGGGGTTCAGCTGTAGTCCACAAGTGTTTGGGTGATCAGAACCAGGATTGCAGAGGTAACTTGTCAATATAACTGTTTAGTGCTACCACTTGAAATGCCATTTAGATATGTCAACTTATAGGGCAGCATACACTGTGGGGAACAGGCAGAGGGGAGAGAGGGATGACAGGATGTGAAAAAGGCAAGGAAAGGCCAGGAGCTGGAAATGTTGCCTACATAGATTACACACATCTGGGGAAAAAAAGAGTGGTAGATTAAGTTAACAACAAGAGCTTTGGGATTTTGTCAGTGGCATAGAGGTGGCAAGATTAATTGCAAACAGAACAAGTAGGTAAGAGCAACTGCTTATTGTGTGTTTTACACCTCACCAGGGCATATTCTTGCAATTTCTTTTCTCTTTTCTAATCCTCATGACGTTGCATTCATCTCATCCCCAGCTCATGAATGAAACAGAGCTAACCGCTCTTTAGTTCCACCTATGTTAAAGTAGTATTTTCCCCTAATTCCGACACCATCTTCCATTACGTTGAGGGAAGTTAGATCGGCCTCTGTTCCTTCTGTTCCAGGCACAGCCAAATGTTGTCCACATTTGAGAGAGCCATTCTTTACAAAGTGGTCAAGGTTTTCTCCTTTTACAGGCTTTATCCTTTGATTTTGGACCATCCCTTTTCCACATGTCATCAGCCAATGAAAGAAATCTGGGCACCACAACAGAAATAAGGTAGATCTCATTTCTAGACACTGCATGGCTTTCTTTAGACTTGTTTCACAGTTGCTTCTGCAAACACCTTTTGGGTATCTCCCAAGTTAAAACAGTGTGACAGAAAGGAATATATGGGATGGCATCAGCTGATACATTACCGTAGAAAGGGGGGAGGCAGACAGAACTATCACATTTATTTATTTTTATTTATTTTAATCCCATTTATATCCCGCCCTTCTCCAAAGACTCAGGGCAGCTTACAATGTGTTTTAGCAACATGCCATGAGGTAGGTCCTGTAGAGATCTAAAAGAGAAAGTAACTAACTCCTAGATAAAAGTACCTTTTCTTACTTCAGGCAGGGGGAAGAGAAAGACATTTTGGTGTGGTAGTTAATGGGATGGCCTAGAAACCAGGAAACTGTGAGTTCTTGTCCTGCCTTAAGCATGAAAAAACAGCTGGGTGACTTTGGGCCAGTCATTTTCTTCCAACTCACCTTACTTCACAGGGTTATTTTGGAGAAAATAGTAGAAGGGAGGAGTATTGATGTTTGCCGCCTTGAGTTGCATATGAAAAAAGGGCAGAATAAAAATCTAACAAATAACTAAAACTGACAAATATGGGGAAAGTTGTATCTGCCTTCCTTGTAGAAAGCTTGCAGAGTAGGTGGTAATAAAAGCAGGAGAGAATGAAGAAGATCAGTATGAAAGATTCTCAAAAGCAAATTGTTAACGGGGAAGGCAGACATTGCCAGAGAAATGGCTGCGGTGAATGTTAGCTTAGAGACAAGATGGAAGAGGAAGCATCTGCAGCAATTCTGTGAAAGAAGAGATGGTTCCTCCTGCAAGAAATGTTCATTGATATTGATTTCCCAGGCTATTTATTAGTATTTTTTTAACGTAGTTATTATTGTCGTTGCTACTGTGTCCTTTTAACCTAATTTCTGAATGAGGTATTTGAGCCACTCGGAATACTTTGTTGATTGAAGTAATATATAAATTACATATATCAATCGATCAATAATTAGTGTATAAGCCATAGTATTTCTGTGTAAATTATATAAATAAATTTTCCAAACATAATGGCTTGGGACGGGAATATTTGAGGGGACACCACCGCTCAGTTCGTTCGCACAGGGAGGGTCTCCTCCAAGTCCTGCCAGTTACGGAGTGCTGGCGGGCGGTGCCTAGAGGGAGGACATTCTCTGTGGGGGCACCCGCCTTATGGAATGAACTCCCGGTGGAACGCCAGATGGTCTCTGACCTCTCCTCTTTCCGTAAGGATTTAAAAATGTGGCTGTTTTCTTTGGCTGGCCTGGACTGAGGGGGGGGGGGGGTTGTTTTAATTGTATGTTGTGCGTGAGGGCGTGTAGGATTTAATTTTATTTTAATTGTAAATATGGTTTATTTTAATGCCCTGTATACCGCCCTGAGTCCCTATGGGAGAAGGGCGGTATATAAATTTAATAAAAATAAAATAAATAAATAAATAAATAAATAAATAAAATAAAATAAAATAAATAACTCTGATTATACTCATAATATGTCACCTGACTATGCCTTCAAATTAATGGATGATCTCCAAAATAACTGCAGAACTTTACACACCCTGAAGCAGCAGGATAGCACCAACTCAAAATAAGACTTCTCCTGGCCTGGAGATATGATTAAAATGTCATAAAACCAAAGGAAGAGAATGCTGTTGTTGGGGCATGATTGTATACAGTAAATCACAAGCTGCGGCAAGGCCTGAATCATAATATTGGGCTTAAAACTTTTTAATAATCTTTATCATAAGATTTCACACACAACCAACCTAATCTGCCAAACATTGCCCCAAAGAAAAACAAATAAAGCACACCTAAGCAAGAAATGCAGTAGCCAACTACGTGCATATACTTAGCAAAATGTAACTATCATCTACTTAACATTACTTCTCTTCCAACAGAGCTTATCGCCAGGTATCAGAGATATGTAAAAAAAAATAAAAAATGAAGTGGCTCACATAATTTTTTACATATTTTTAGAGATGGAGGGGGGATTCAGGTAGGGATATCTGGATGGTTGACTTCATGAAATAAAATAATTTATCAAAGAAATTACAACCGTGAGTGTGTACTATCTATGACATCTACATGGAAGATTCTAGTCATTGCTGTATTAAATAGAAGTTTCAATCTGCACATGATTTTTACCCTTCTGTCTAAATGGGTAATTGTTCTTTATAAGAAAATATAAACATTTCATGTGTTTTTTGTAAATAAAAGGACATCTAGAACATCCACAATAAGTGAAACAATAATAAACAATTAAATTACTAACTTAAATTACTAACTTACTAAGACTGCTTACCATGCTTTTTTCTATGTGTGAAAATTTCTATACACCAATTAGATTTATACTATGTATAGATGAGCACATGAATGATTTGCTAGGTAGTGGTGTTTCAATATCTTTCATTATAATCCCCATGCAACTTTCTGTATGTTTATTTAAATTCACCCCTAGAACTAATTTCTAGAATGAAATCCTTCTGAGCTCAAGTGATGCAGTCATTCAGCGAGTCATTACAAACACAGATCCAATTTTACAACTATTTTTATCACAGTCATTAAGTGAATCACATGGCTTATGTGAATCAGTCATTAAGCAAATTAACTTTCTCCCCATTATAAATACCAGCTAGTTTCCAAACACCCGAAGTGCAGTTGCTAATTTGTTTGTTTTGATCCCGTCTTTCTTATTTTTACAAATTACTCAAAGTAGTGCACATATCCAACACACCTTACTCTTCCTATTTATGTGACTTCAGGGGTGGTACAATGGTTATAACGTTGAGGACAGGTCATAAGTCACTTTTTCCAAGGCCATCAGAAGTTTAAACCATCATTAAACAAACAATAAGTCAAGGACTAGCTATATAAACACAAACACACAGAGACGCTTAACTTTAGGTATGTATACGCTGGTTTTATATTTATATGTCTTTCTACATTGAAATGACTCCTGATATATGAAAACTATGCAATTACTAATTTTCCTCATAGGGAGAGAAGGAACAAACTGCATAAATTTTAAACCACTATCTTATTGCTTATCGCCCTGAGTCCCTCGGGAGAAGGGCGGTATAGAAATTAAATAAATAAATAAATAAATAAATAAATAAATAAATAAATAAATAAATAAATAAATAAATATATTTGAAGCCAAGCTTTAAATGTGCACTGTATGCTTCCTATAATTACACGATTGTGTGTATCATTGTGTGTATATGCTACTCTATACTTGTTTCTTTAACAGTGTGTAATTGACAAGCTGTGGGTTTTATACAAGTACTGTATGTTTCTATTCTATTTCTAAACCATTTTTATCTGGTTATCAATTTGTGTATTTCTAACTATGATGTCCCAAGATGTATGCTACTTACTGCTCTGTGCATGTGCATGCACGTACACAGACACACATGCTTCAGTGTGTACATAGCACACATTGGTGTATATACCTTTTCATATGCCATCAATCAATATTTTTAAAGATAACATCTGTATATGAAACTTTGTACATTTATATGTACATATTTCAGATGTATACTTATCCTGTAAGTCTGTCTCTGAAGATATACATTGTATCACAGAAAGCTTTACTGAATTCTATCTAATGTTGTATCTGAGTTTCATAGTGGCAACATTTGTGTTCTATTTCTGTGAATTTAACTATAACCTTAAAATTAATTAAAATAAATTAAAATAAATCCATCATGTATTTCAGATGATCATTCTGCATTCTGAGTTGTTTGTTTATAGCTCTTAGAAGCATCGCACATTTATTCACACTATCATTTTAATATAATAGCAGCTCACAACTGTGTTACCCCATCTTGGCTTTCTGAAAATTTTTGCAAGATTAAGGGTTACCCAGGTAAAGACAATTATTTTCTCATTCTCTTCAACCTATTATCACAGTTTTCTGTGAATTAAGACTTTTTTTAACCGCAATTCATGGGGGGGGGGGTATGCTGTGCTAGCTAAAAGTGCTTTTAAAATTGAAGATCTTCAGTTTATAAAAAAAAAAAAAATTTTTTAAAAAAGCCTTTATTTGGGGTTAAAGAAGAAAGAGACCCTATCTGTGACATAGTTCCAAAACTTGAGAAGCAATACGGTGTGATACCTTTCTTTTAAAAGCCTTTTTCTCCAGGGTATTCAGAGTGTATCTTATAATTTGTTCTGTGTCCAGTGTTGATTTGTATTGGTTGGTATTGCTATAATATTTTAGATTAAAAGATATATTATTTAACTTTATCATAATAATAATGAAGTGGTAGCATGAACTAGAATGAAAAATGGTTGAATATATGTTTTATGAAAATATTGAAAAGGAGAACTAAATACAAAAAAGTGCTAGAAAACTTGACACTACTACAGCTTCTTCTATGCCCTTACCTAAACCTAATCCTTCTTCACACCAAATCCCCACTCCTTCCCAATCCTGCCATACAAGTATGCTTTGTTTAAAAGTTAAAGCCACTGAATATATGCCAGATCAATGGAAGAGGTTGGGAAGATGTTTCTCTGCTAAAGTTCAGTTTTGGATCTGGAGGAATCCAGACAAATTCTCACAAAGCACTGGTCACCTTCCAGTCTGATTTCTTCCAATTTGCCATTTGGTACTATGAATGGAAGTTGTGGAAGACACCAGTGAAAAAGATGTTCTTATATCATACACAGGATCCATTTGAAATTTCCTAGGGTGGTTTTCTTACACAGTTGTTGTGAATGTGTGGATGATATCAGTGTTGAAAAAAAAAGTGGCTTTAGTAATTGTCCATTCTATCTCCAGGTAATGCCTTGGCCACAGTCACTCATGCCCTGGTCACCTCTCGTTTGGACTACTGCAATGCCCTCTACATGGGGCTTCCC
>JANHFR010008581.1:25931-36102 GCA_032468015.1 Mimophis mahfalensis | reverse complement strand
GGGGGATCTGAAGGCAGGTGTCCTTCAGATCCCCCAGCTTCTGCTCCTGCTGTTTTTCTGTGATCCCAAGAGTTGGGGAGGAATGGGCTGATTGACCCACCCCCGAGCCCTGGGATCATTCAAAAACGCGATGTGTGGAGGCCAGGCTGGTTGCTGCTCTGTGTTATTGACAGCCAGCTGGGAGTCGGCTGCTCTTGAAAACGGGATTCCAGGTTAGAGGGGGGACAGAAGATTAGGATGGAGGCAAGGAAGAGGCGCAGGGCTAATTTTTCAGATAAATCTGTTTCCAATGATTCCAGGCAGCCGGCAGCACTGACCCAAGTATAAGCCGAGGGTGACTTTTTCAGCTCATTTTGGGGCTGAAAAACTTGACTTATACTCGAATATATATGGTACATGTCAGGGGCACTGTTAAATGCTTAATTATGGTACTGCTAAAGCAGGGATGTCCAATCTTGGCAACTTTAAGACTTACGGACCTCAACTCCCAGAATTCCTCAGCCAGTGCGTAAGTCTTAAAGTTGCCAAGTCCGTAAGTCTTAAAGTTGCCAAGAATGGACACCCCTGTGCTAAAGCAATAAAGATAGTGATGATCCTCTGATACTCTCTCAGAGACTGGCTGGAGGGAGAATGAGATCATTCCTGGTACATCGTGAATTACTGAGCCTGAACTGCCAGAAGAACAGCTTTGGCCAGGGGCTGCTTGCAGACCATTGAAGAAGAGGGGGAGGAGGAGCTACCTGCTGTGGTGAATCTCAGAGCATTCAGGGTAGAGAAACAAGGTCCTTGCTCCTCGTGATGAGCTGCACTGGGAACTATTTAGCACGGCAGGCGGAAGGAGGCGTTGCTGGAAGCAACATGTATGGGTCGTGGCTATGTGCTCATTAAGTTTCCTGGGATTCTAAATTTCTATAACCCATCAGCTAACATGGATGTACTTTAGGTTTTGCCCAGGGGCTTTATGTTTGTTTATTCGACTTGCTGTTTGAGCAGCTTGCTATTTGTGTTATGGACTAATTGGCCATTGCCTGGGGGATTAATCTGGACTTGCTTCTGGCTAGTTTTGTTGGGACAGTTCTAAAGCCGGGTGATGAGAACTGTGAGGGGAAGACAAATAAAACCCTCCATAAACCACACTGACGTGCGAGTGTGAGTGGGGCAACACAGATAGTCAGCTGAAACGAAATTAAAATCAAAAGGTTAAAAATTTGAGCATGAAGAAATGAATAAAATAGGGGTATAGGGTTGTCAATTTACTAACTCAAATTCCTGGCTTCCAGTGGTAATATGGAATACCATCTTTCTCTTCTCACTATACTCAAAAGCAGTCAGAAACCCTGGTTCCTGGGGGGGGAAATGAAACTATTTAATATACCTTGCAGTCATGGTAATTTAATATTTGTAAATTGCTGTGTACACTGAACAAATAATGCAAGTAGTAAGAGCAAACAATTATATAAGATTTGATCAAAACTCCTAACCATGTAGTAATGATAGTAGTATACAGGTAACCCTTGATCTACAACAGTTGTTTAGTGACTGTTCAAAGTTGCAATGCCATTGAAAAAAGTGACTGATGACAGTTTTAACAACCATTGCAGAATATCTATGGTCACAGTTAAAATTCAGATGCTGGACAACTGACTCACATTTATGATGGTTGCAGTGTCCCAGAATCATGTGATCACCTTTTGCAACCTTCTAACAAGCAAAGTCATAGGGAAGTCAAATTCACTTAATATCTGTGTTACAAACTTGACAACTGCAATGATTGACTTAACAAGTGTGACAATAAAGATCATAAAATTGTTTATAATCATTAAATATGTATGGAATTGCATTATCCCAGACAGATCCAGTGTGCAACTTAGGGGTGCTCCTGGACTCATGATGCCTGCTCAGAGTAGGTGACATCTGACATTATGGATAGAAGAAGCTTTGTGCAACTTAACAACTGTGTTGCTTAACAACAGAAATTTTGGTCTTAATTGTGTCGTAAGTCAAGGACTACCTGAAGTTCTGACTATGTTATTCAGTGAAATTTACATAAAATGTAGTGCAGTATATTTTCAATTGAATATACATAGAACAGCTCTTGAATTAACAAATCTCAATAAAGTAGTTAATGCTAATTTTTGCAGAAAGCTATAACTTTTTAAATAGTGATATTCTGGTTACAAGATCAGATTGCTGAGCTGAACTAATGAATTTAGATTTACTCTAGGTTTTCACCATTTGTGTACTATGATTAGACATTGCTAAGCTTGATTTCATGCTATCAAAACATGTGGTGACATAAATCAAGGATTTCTATTATATATGGCAGAATTCCTAACTGAATTGGATTGATAATGTGATTGAATCAAAGCAGGATCTGAGGAAGACTGAAACCAAATTACTTTGAAACAATTGGTTATTGATTTGCAAAATTCAATTTCTTCACAAACTATTTGTGTTAAGAAAAAGTATAAAATAGGAAGAATAGGGAAAAAGTATTAGTGCTGGAGGCTATGGGGGTCTGGTTGGGGAACAACAGGTTTTGGCTGAACTCTGGCAAGACCAAATGACTCTGGGTACATGGACTTAAAATGTGGGACTTTGCGTTAGGTCTGGATAGGGTGGCATTACCCAGACAGACCCGGTCTGGAACTTGCAGGGTTCTCCTGGACTCAAGTCTGGCTAGAAGACAACTTTGGGTTGTGCACCAGTTGCAGCCTATCATTCAAGCCTTAGTCATTTCATGCTTGGACTACTGCAATGTGCACTATATGTGTCCTATCCTTGAAAAGCACTTGGAAGCTTCAACTGGTGCAGAGTGGAGCAGTGTGCCCAATCTTTGGGGCCCTTAAAGTGGCCCATATTACACCATTGTTCTGAGTGTTGCACTGGCTACTGGTTTACTACAGGTTGCAATTCAAAGTGTTGATTATTACCTATAAAACCCTGCATGGCATGCAGTGGTGGGTTTCAAATATTTTTACTACCGGTTCTGTGGGCGTGGCTAGTGGGCATGGCCATGCTGTTAGCCCATCTGAGGTGGCATTTGCCGGTGTCAGCCAATCAGAGGTGGTATTTTCCGGTTCTCAAAATTATTGCTACCAATTCTCTGGAATCTGTTGGAACTGGCTGAATACCACCTCTGATGGCATGGGTCCAGATTAGTTGAGGAACTGTGTCATGCCCCCATCAGAATCTGAATCTGCGGGGGAAGCTAAGCTGGAACTAGAGCTGACAGAGATCGAGAGGGCAGGTCTGTTAGCCTCAGAGGAAACTGAGGAAGGGCAGAGTCAGTCCAGACAAGGCTTTTCTGAATTAGAAAGACTTGCAAACAGGCAGAAACAGGAGAGACAGAGCTCAGGTGAAGAGCAAGGGCCATCCCTTCCTGATCCTAGAACACGGAGAGAAGGGGAGATCAATGCAGACTGAGCCGGCTACAAGGGAGGAGAGTGCCCCACCCCACTTCACAAGCACACTTGGGGACTGAGATGTAAGGAGGTCGGTGGGAGGGGCATTTGTTGGGAACAAGCGTGGAATCTGTGGAGCCTCGTGTGCACTTGCCAATGCCTGGAGATTACTGTGCTCTGTCTTGTGGGGCTTGCCTGGTTTGCCTGCTTTGCTGAAATTCCTGCCCTGGTTGGCTAACCTGGATTACTGGACTACTTGTAGCCAGAAGCTGCTGAAGGTGGGTGTGAGAGCTTTATTCCAGGACTTGTGGTAAACATGGGGACATTTGGGAGCAAAGTTGGAGCAATAAAGGGGAGTTAGACCTGTTCTCTGGCTGTGTTGCTTTTGTTCCACACACTGGGTCATCACAAACTATCTCATCCCTATGGAACAGGTCTGCTCCACCCATGCCAGCAGTGGAGGCACGCTGCAGATCCCAGCCATCAAGGTTTTCCAGCTGGTGAGGTCCAGGAAAAGAGCCTTCTTTACTGTGGCCCCAGTCTTTTAGAACATGTTGCCACTTGAGGTCATATTGGCTCCCACCCTCCTGACTTTCTATAAGAGCCTGAAGACCTGGTTCTGCCTGTTGGCTTGGAGCCAATAGAGGAATTTCTAACTGGAGGTGGTTGATAAATTAATAGCAGTTCCAACATACCTCTCATATATTTTCCTCCCTTCCCATCTTTAGTTATAACTAGCATTTTATTGTATTTTTAAATATAATTTATTTATACATATATTTCTGATTTTATTTTAATATTATAAACTACCCAGTTGCCTTATAGTGAGATAGGTGGAAAACGCATTATATATATGTATGTACAGGTATATTTACATGTATTTGTTTACATTTGTTTGCTGTCGAACATGCTATAATGTGTGTGTGTGTGTGTGTGTGTGTGTGTGTATTAATTTCTAATAACTTTGAATAATTTATCAGAATTCTCCAATCTTGAGAGTTAGGGTAATACAGTGCAAGACAGTGTCAGATCTTAGTGTTTTTTGTTAGATTTTCTGAGGAACAAGGAAACAGAAAATAAAAAGCAGGAAAGTATAGAATTAAATACTTTCCTAGAAAATGTGATATATTTTAGTGAATCACATACAAGTCAAAGATTACCTGTACATTCTCAGATTTCCTGTAGAAAATAACCATAAATAAAATGGGATAATTTTTGCTTACTATAAGTTTGTTGGCTGCTTCTTTTATCTTCTCTACTTTGGCTTCTGAAAGTCCCTTCACATTACATAATGCCCGCTTAGTTGTCATCTGAATCCCTTTAATTGTGCAAATTCCTACTGATTTCAGCTTCTTAATGTCTGCCACATTCTGCGAAGGAAATAAATATGGTCTAAAGTAGTGAAAAAAAGATGACCCTGAATTTAAGATGATTTTCCTAGAAATAAATATTCTTTGGAATAATGTCTTTATCTTGTCAGCCTAATCTTGCCAACACTAGGTGAAGCCAGTGCTGCAGATTTCATCCCTTTCACCAATAAATGTGGGCAGGAGGAAAAGTTATAAATCTATATGCATTTATGTACGTATAAATCCACTACCACAACCCATACATAAAAAAAAGGCATGGCCAGGAAAAGACACTTAACTATTAGACAAAATAGTTAAGACACCAGGCTAGAAACCAGGAGACTGTGAATTCTAGTCCCATCTTAGGTATGGAAGCTGCCTTGAGTTATTTATAAAAAATAATGAAATGATTTTTTTAAAAAACTAATAAATTATTTGCCTTTAAAATATGGTATTCTCTTTACAGTATTCATTTATGTCAAGTATTCTTTCTCACACCAGCCATTCTCTCCCTAACACATGCAAACCACTTTCACAAAAATATGGATAAAAACACACATATGCACAAGCTCCTCCTTTTAGCACAGATAGAAGAAAAGTATTAGGATAAATATAAGTGTAAATAATAAAAGACAGAAAGAGAGGATCATGTTTAAATGTATCAAAAGAGTTTACATCCACTGAGAAAACATCCACTTTTGCTGTTCTTATGGTATTGTAGTTTAATGTACTTACAATTCCATGCTTCTGTAACAGATCAATGTCCTGGAAAAATGATTCCTGTTAACATCAAAACAGAATATTGGTTATTTTATTTATTTACTTATTTATATTCATATCTTTAAACTGCCCATCTCCCCCAAAACCAGGATATAACCAATAAATAAAACCTTGCATAAAAATTTAAGTTAAATTAGGTTTAAAACATTTTAAATTGTAGAATGACAATTAAACATCAAAAAGGAGAAAAGAAAAACCCCCTAAAATGGGCACGCCAAGATAATTATTACAGGTGTGGGGGGAGGGTTATTCATGGGACCAGCCAGCACCACAGTTGCATGGACTTCTGTGCCCCTCACTCAAGGCTGTAGAGCCAGGTTTTAACTCCTTTGCAGAAGGTCAAGATGTTGGGAGGTTGCTTTGCTCACCTCTGGGGATAGGATGTTCTATAAAGCAGGGGCAGCGGCCACGACGGCTGTCTTCCTAGACCCCACTAGTCAAAATTCTTTGACTGACAGGGCCTGCAGTGTATCTTCTCTGCCTGATTGATTGAGGCAAGCTGATGAGATGGGGTGAAGCCAGTTCTGTAGGTAATTTGATCCTATGCCATGTAGAACTTTATAAGTGATGACCAACACCTGAATTGGATCCAGAAGAAAACTGGTATCCAATGCAGTTCATGGAGCAAGGGTGTTCTATAGCATCTGTCCTTCTTTGGGCACCCAATATGGCCCAGATGGCCACACTCTGCACCAGTGAAACTTCTGAATACTTTTCAGGGATAGCCCCATGTAGAGCGCATTGCAGTAGTTCAATTGGGAGGTGACTAGAGCATAAGTGACTGAACATAGAGCTTCCCTGTCCAGGAAAGGGCGTAATTGGTGCACAATGTGGATTTCAGCAAAGGGTCTCCTGGCCATGGCCATCCCCAGCTCATGATCAGGAGTCATGAGATTTCCAAGTTATGCACTGGGTCTGACTGAGATAGTGCAATTCCATCCAAGATCAGGCATGATAAACTCCCAGGAACAGAAGGGGCCACCCATTCTCTTACTGGGTTCAGTTAAATCTGTTGTTAGCCAGCCCGACCTCCACAGCATCCAGTCATTGTGACAGGACATCCATTACAGCACTCACTTCATCAGGGACGGAGATATATAATTTGGTATCATCAGCATAATATCTCATTCCATGGAGATGGATGATCACACCCAGTGATCTCATGTAGATGTTGAAAAGGAGCACCGAGCCCTGTAGCATCCCATAAAGGGGCCATGATGAGCTAGATTTTTCATTTCCTACCAACACCAGTTGGGACTGGCCTTGGAGAAAGGAGGGGAAACAGCAGAAAACTGTGCCACCCAATCCTAATTCCTCAAGCTGGCCTAAAAGGATACCATGGTCAATTGTAATGAAAGCTGCTGAGGTCAAGGAGAGCGAGGATAGAAACACTGCCACATTCTTGTTCCCATCAGACATCATCCATGAGTGTGACCAATGCAGTTTGAGTCCCATTTTTGGGCCTGAAACATGACTGAAAAGGATCCAAATAATCTGTTTCCTTCAGGATCCTCCAAAGGTGCAATACCACCACTTTCTTGATCACCTTTCCTATTTTGATATTTTTGAACCCTTAATCTTATCTAATCACATGTGGGAAAAGGTAAAGTATATCTTAAGTATATTTAGTAGCAACTGTGAATCAAGGAGAACATCCCTATCCAAGAACATCCAAGCACTACCATGCTTAGGACAGTCACCCCATCCAAAGGAAACACAGGAACTAGTTGACAATCTTGATGAATAAATGCAAACTCCATCTTATTTGGATTTAGTTTCAGCCTGTTTCTTCCCATCCAAGTCTCAAGTTTTTAATTAGTCTACAGTTCTGGTAACTCCCCAGATACCAAGTCCAATTCTGTTTAACTCTTTGTTCTCAGCTGAGTTCACCTGCCTGTTGCCAACTAACTCTTATTCTTTTGATGCTGATAAGTAATGACAATATAAACATAGATTTATATTTAATTTACTATTTGTAGATGAGCTATCCATTTTATTACATTTCTTGTATGGAATTTTCTTAAGGGACAGCTTACATTGAAAATTATTACTGAACCAAATACATGTATACTTCCATACCTCTTCATCTTGATATCCTAGTTCTTCTTGTACAA
This sequence comes from Mimophis mahfalensis, assembly GCA_032468015.1. Lineage (NCBI taxonomy): Eukaryota > Metazoa > Chordata > Lepidosauria > Squamata > Mimophis > Mimophis mahfalensis. The sequence continues at coordinate 28,455 of JANHFR010008581.1, read as the reverse complement.
CCTGGTCTTCTACAGATTTCATTGTGAAAACAGAACTAATAGAATTCAGTCAGTGCTGCAGAAATCAATTCAATAGTGCTAAAAAGCATAAATAAGCTAATTATTTTATGAGTTTTTGATGTTTATATTATGCTAACCAGAAGGGGCTAAGTAGACTGCTGAAATACATTAACTCAGGTGAATTTCATTTAAAAATAAAAATACCACTCACTATTACAGTGATTTTGAATCAGCTCTGATTTAAATCTTTTCCAAGTAGAAGATTTAAAAGGAGAAATATATTACCAAAAATGTTGCAACATCATTTGAGAATTTTTTTTAAAAAAGCTTTCATACCCAGTTCACTGTAATTATGAATGTCTATAATACATGAAGGCAGTCCTCAAACACTATATATTTTAACATAATAATGTTCACAGTTCTTTGAGTATTGTAAATTAGTAACCAGAATATGGGCAATAATTAAAATTTTAAACCTGGAGATTTATGTAATGAATGGTAATTCTGTCCTTTTTGAAATAATGATTATCTTGTACAGTTCTGTTTCATGCTTGAAGAAAACCAAATGTCCCTGAAGAAAGTATGTTTAACCAGGCTAAACTTGTGAGGTGATAATACTCTGAATTAAATTAATAAATGTACTTCAACAGAGACCCTAACTCTTGTGAAGAAAGGAAGGAAGCATAAGCTATATATAAATTTGATTAATAAATAAAATAAATAAGCTATGGTTGCTCAAAATGCACCCAAGAGCATCTCTACCTGCTCTTATATTCATATTAATCTTTTCTACTTTCTAATTAATATTTAAATATTTTTATATATTAGGTTTCTTGTATTTTAGGACAAAAGAATTTGTTAATTAAACTCTTACAATTTTTAATGTGTTTACAGTGACCTCCAGTGTTCTGAATCTGATTTTGATAAAACTGTTCTATGCAGTTTTAGATTTAAATATGCTTATACCCACACAATGTTCAGAAGCTCAGTGTGTCCCATGGTGGAATAAAAGGTGGAATAAAAGGAGGCAATCTGATTTAGCTGGAAGGCAAGGGCACACAGTCTGGCCAATTAAAGACTAAAACCCATGGGTTATTGTGCTGTTTACAAGATAAAAATCCTAATTAACAATAGTAGTAGTAACAAATGCAGGATGTATCAATATGGTAATAAAACTATGGAAACAATAAACTAGCAGGTTCAGTGAATTTTATTATTGTGCAATGTATAACATCTAATCATCTTCAAATTACACTCCTATAATACACAAGTATAATTGTGCGTGTATATAGATGATAAATGTGTATGTGTATACATAGATAATGGATAATTATGCAATATATCTATTACATAATTGTACATGTTATCATATACACATAAAAATTTTGTTCACTTCCATCATAGGCCACATTTTCCTGTCTAAATCTGCAATACCCATCTAATAAATGAGAAATAATATATTGTTTAAAGTGCAGCTTTGAAAAAACTAGTATACCGTATACAAGGTATGTGTGATCCTCATCCTTAAGAACACATTTTAATACAGATTTTCTCTATGGAGCCCAACTCTTATTCTGGGGACTTGCCTCAGAAAGAAAGCTGGAAGCGTAAAGTTCACAAAGGCCACCTTCCTTTGCCTTCTGTAAAAACGTTACATTTATTTTTATCATAAAGGAGCTCAGAATGGCGTTATCAGTCTTCCCCTACTCATACCTCTATTGCTTCCTCACCAGACATTCTGCTATGAGGCAAATTAGATAAGTAAAGTTAGGCTCTGGGGTTAATTAGGTAGATGAAGGTTCTCTCCTCATGTCACCTTTAGGCCAACTGGTTAGTAACATTTTAGTAATTTTGGAAGTAAATTGGGCTGGGAGAGAAAAGCTGCGGTGGGGGTGGAATAATCTGCAACTTTAGGGACAGAATTGCTGATTTCTCTTCATTCAAAATGCTGCTCAGACCTTGCTTTATATGCCACTGAGTTTGACCCAAGTTGACAGACTGGCCTGCAGCTCAGACATCGATTTTGGAGGCACAATTTACAGCTGCTGGTAACAGAGCCCCCAAATTGGAGGGGGGGGAAATTAGTTCCTCAGACAGTGTTTTTCAAATTTGGCCACTTTGCTATGTGTGGACTTCCAACACCCAGGATTCCGCAGTAAATTGCCAAGATTGGGAAACACTGGCATACCATTCCAAAGGACACGGAATAATGGATTTAAGGAAAAGCTTCCTAACAATTAAGAGCAGAACAAAACAGCTTTTATTATTAGGATTTTTTTTTCTTGTGATGAACTAAAATCTACCTTCTTTAAGCTCAATTTTTCTTCAAGAACAATTTGATCAATTCTGCTGGACTAGGAAGTAGGCCTTCAGATAGTAGAGGAGACCTATCATGTCTTCCCAGTTTTCCCTCACAAATGTAAACTTCTAGGCCAGGAGTAGGCAAACTTGGCTCTTTTATGACTTGTAGACTTCAACTCCCATAATTCCTCTTCCAGTCATGTTAGCTCAGGAATGCTGGGAG
>JANHFR010008576.1:225249-238637 GCA_032468015.1 Mimophis mahfalensis | reverse complement strand
CACGTGGTGGAGCTCAGCCTCCCCATTACCCTGTCCACTTCCTCGGGAGTCACAGGATCGAAATCCTCCCAGATAACTTGCTCAAGCCCACCAAATTCCTCCCGATCCGAGTCTGCCCAGTCAGAGTCCAACTCGGCCCGAATCCGAGCGATCTTGTCTGTGAGATGTTGGCCAAACTCCTCGGCACGGCCCTGCAGAGGGTCACCCTCAATCCTCTGATTAAGAAGGAAGTGGGTGATCCTGAACAGGGCAGCCAGGCGATTCTCAGCGGACGCAATAAGGGTGGAGAAGTAGTTACGCTTCGCCACCTCCATCGCAGCGATATAAGATCTAGTATAAGATCTCAATTGGAAGCTAAGCCGCAAGCAACAGTGATCTGACCATGACAGGGGGAAAATAGTTGGAGCACACATACCCCAGATCACTTAGCCACTGACCAGACAAAAACACAAGGTCAGGTGTGTGACCCCCCCTCGTGGGTCGGTCCATGAATGACCTGGGTCAGGTCCATGGCTGCCATGGAGGCCATGAACTCCCGGGCCTGTCCCGACTAACCCCCCAGGGACAGCAGATTAAAGTCCCCCAAGACCATCAGCCTTGGGAACTCCACCACCAGCCCCATGAGGACGTCGAGCAGCCTATTTTATTTTATTTTTATCATTTCCTTTTTCAACTGAATGCCAAATACAAAATTAAATGCAGGCAAGCCTACTTTTATTATTATTATTTATTAAATTCATATGCTGCTCATCTTGGGGTTCAAGGTGTCTTTGAGCAGCCACGTAATAAAGTATACAACTATAAAAATAATTATGAATATAAAAAGAGTTTAAAATAACAAAAGATTACAATAAACTAAAAGGAAAAAAACACAGATTTGGAGTCGAAAGGTGGAGGTGCCTTCTCTGTTATTGCACTAGCCATCTCCAGCCAACAACTTCTCCTTTTGTGGCATCACTATTTTTTTTTTAATTAATTAAATTTCTATACCGCCCTTCTCCCGAAGGACTCAGGGCAGTTTACAGGGCCATTTAAAAAACATACAATATAGAAGTTAAAATACAATTAAATCAGAATTAAGCCCAACAAACCAATTTATAAAATTTAAAACCCTCAACCCCAATTAAAATCCAATTAAAATATCTTATTATGGGGACAGACCAGCTAGTTGGAATAAGTAAGTTTTAAGGGCACGCCGAAAGGCTCTCAAGTCGGGGGCCGTCCAGATCTCTAGTGGGAGCTCATTCCAGAGGGCAGGGGCCACCACAGAGAAGGCTTTCCCCCTGGGGGCTGCCAGCCGACATTGTTTGGTCAACAGCACCCTGAGGAGGTCTCTGGGACCGCACCGGTTGGTGGGAGGCTGTTCCTGGCAGTATGAGGTCTCACACTAATAATAGTATAATCAAACTTCACTTCACTTGATTGATTGTTCAAGTTTACTCACCTTTAAAACACAGATCACAAAATGACAGTGATAAAGAACAAAGAGATTCAGAGAGAAGATTTCGTGAAAAAGAACCAGAGAGACAAAGGTATCGGTTGGAAGATGGCCGAAAGCACAGAACTCACTATGAATTTGACAAATATGTGAGACGGAGTGAAGATGAATCGAAGTGGGAGAAAGGGTACAACCAAGACCGAGGAAAGAAAGTGAACTACAACTACAGCTTCACTGTGGACACAGTAGACAAACTGGGTAAAGAGGACAAGTGTGATGACATGGCATCCAAAAAGGAGCGCATAAGAAATAAGGTTCTTTTATTCATTTAGGATAATCTTTCATTAGTAAAATGACATCAGGGGCACAGAGGATTTGCTTTTGACATCACAGCATGAAACTTTTAACAACTATGTTGAAATAATAGGGAAAAAAATTTCCACGTTTTATAAACCAAAGCAGCTAAGATACCCTTCCTGCTTATTAATGTGGCCCCATTTAAAATAAAATTATTACAAAATCTTTTTCTTACGTATTTTTTTCTTCCTAAAAGAAAAAATGCATTCACCTGCTTTGTACAACTGAGTGCCTGCTCTCTTAATGAGAACTTATCAGGACCTAATCCACTCCAAAAAAATCCTGACCTTACATTCTAATATGCTATTACTAAAAAGCCTATTAGCCACAGTAGTCTAATAACACTGGTGCTGATGAATAACAAAGAGCACAAAGCAATTTCATGTGAGTGCCAGGGCAAGTTATCCCTTTAAAAAAAAAAGGCAGAGATTTATTTTTTCAAAATGTTTTAAAAGAACACTTACTCCGTAAGAGCCTTATTGTTGATACTTCTGTTTTTAGAAGATCGGTATTTTCTGATATGGCACTTTATTCTTTGGCTGTATGCAGCTGCAGCAAAAAGAATGCCTTGTCCTGATGATGTAGCAGCAACGACAGGACTATCCATTGTGGATCACGCAACCTTTGTCAGTTGCAACCTGATTATAATGAGTTAATTTATCAGGAATGTGAAGCTTTGCTTTAAACATGCTTTTTCAGAAGCATGTCTAACTGATTCCGAGAAGTACATTCCCAGCACAAGTAAGTGTCTTTTAAATTGTGGATTAATCTTACACCATTGGTTATAGGATTACATCGGAGTTGTTTTTCTCCTCCATTCCATTATGAAGACCCTCCAGCACTGAGCAAAAGGCTCCAAGACGATACAGCTCTCTAGCACTCTTATATCCCGGTGACCTCCATGCTTATTAGCTAGACAGGCCAATGTTAGATTAGCTTGCAAATATTAACTGTATGTGCCAGAAACTATTAAGTCTTTTTTGTTTGAATATTATGATATCCATATTTGTATGACTTTAATTAGCAATTGTTCTGATCAGCATGAGTGGGGACTCTAAAATTTTCCATGGGTTTGGTGCTATTTGCCCTACCACTTTTTACTCAGGTTTTGTTTTCTCCAGAATCTTTTGTTTGCTTGAATACTTGCCTCTCAGTGAAAGGAAGAAGACACACCCACAGAGAGAGAGACTAGTTCTTGTTAAATATGAAGTAATAGTGGAAAGTTCTTTATATGTTCATTCACTTAGGCTGCATTGAGATCCCCAGTGCAATTAAATAGTTTTCTCAGAGCTTTTATATTCTTTATTTTTTTCTGCACAGGATCGCCCAGCCATGCAGCTGTACCAGCCAGGAATTCGCATTCGAACACATATGGGACCTACAAGTAGGTTCTATGACTGTGTTGAAAAAACTTCTCAAGAGGTTTATGACAGAAGTTATGAGGCAGACAACTCAGCTGGTGGTGGTTCTGAGAAGAGTGAAGATGTAGAATAAAATGGACATTCAGTTTTAAAATACAGTGCCCTATAGAGAACTGAATGTTCTTGGAACTTGGCCAGCATTGCCAAGAAAATTCTAGTAGGCAGTCTCATTCCTTTTTAAAGTTTTCTGTATGGAGTCTGGACCTTATGAAATATCACATAAAGTAAGAATGTGATTCTTTTTTTCTTTTAAAGGAAAGGACTTGTCAGCCTTGGAATCAAATTGTAAAGCTGGTTTTCTTCTTTCTCCATGTATGACGACAGTATGCTATCAGCATATGAGGAAAAATATGGTTTCAAAATTTCTATAGATACATATGTGGTTATTGTATATATTTGTGCTAGGATTAATTTCATACACATCTCTGTCTTCTTACACATTCAAATGTGCATCTCTGCATAATGGAAGTTGTTTTCCTACAATATACAAAGGGTATTTTGATTTGAGAGGTAGGGAAGTGATTTTGAGGCAATATTGCTGAAAATTATGCTAGATTTTAGAACGTAGAGTTTGGAAGTTCTACTAACTCCAAACATATTTTAAATTGCTATGTTTTGTATAAACTTTTGAGAAATTGCTACATCTGCTAAACAAAAGGAATATTTAAGATATTTATTTCCAGACATTTTCACTAAAGCATATTTACTATCTTCTACAAATGACATTAATTATACACGCGTGATCCCAAAGGTGCTTTTCAAATGTCTCCATAGACATTTTCATACTCCCAGGTTTTTATGTACATACAAAAAAGTGTTGTACAAAATATATTTATATCTGTGGGTAAGAGAGAGACAATTACAGTACCTTAGATATAGTCCTGTCAGTAGTTTTGTCCCAATATGTAATAATTACAGCAACTGCAGCTTTTAATATGAATCATCAATAAGTTTATAATTAATGCAATGTTTGCATTATTATTGTAGGACAGAGCTTAATCTGCTATAGGATCATGGTTAAGGATACATTTATGGAAAGAGGTTGATGAGGTTTCTGGTCGTTTGCAAGGTCGTAATGGCACAACGTTCAGGGCTGCTTAAGGCTTATTTCTTTCAGGACCTTCGTCCCTGCCCTCCAAACTCATATATCCACCAAGAGAACAGCAACAACTTAAGTAAAATAGCTTTCAGTGGGAAATATGTGGACAAGCACTAGCTTCTGACAGAACAAAATTGTGATGTATGGGACTACCCTATCATACTTAGTCTCTTTTCAGTTTCCTAAAATGTTGGGTAAGGATCAATCTATTTTTAACTTTCTTAAACAGGATTTACCTTTCATTTTATTACCTGAAAAAAGGCCGACTAAAGTCTGAACATTTAATGCAATATAGGCCTTTCATGAAATGACATTTTAAAATCCTTTTGCCTTCTTTTCAATATGAGGGTTTATTAGTTGTTTTTTGTATGTAAATATTTCATGAAATATATTTTTACATGGCATTGATGGAACTATTTGGGGTTATAAATAGATTATACAGCAGAATGCACCGTACCTGCCAAAGGTTCCCTCTGTTCATTATGCTATTGGAATACATTGTGATGAGATATATCTTCTCATTTTTTGTGACAAGAAATTATATATGTCATAAGGGCAACTCATAAAATCAATAATGTTGATATGCTTTCTGTTTATAAGAAATGCAGGCCTTTTGTTAACTAATTTTTAACCTTGTGTTTTGATTTTTTTTTTATTACTGTATTATCAGCATTTGTCTTAATGTAAATAAAAGACATTTTTTGTTAATTTCAGTCATTGGAAGATTAAACTGAAATCTAGTCATCTAAATATTGACTTATTTTGTTTTCTTAACTTCTGTTGCAGAAATGCATATGGAAAATAATTTATAGGATCAATGCATATATCCATTGGCTGTTTATATAATTTCTTGTTTTTCTGAATAGCGGTTCTCTCTTCTAACTGGGGGAGGTGAACCATTTATGCTGAATTGCCCTTTAGTGTATAATGTTTCTGTTTAAAGAATTTATCTTTTTTTAAAAAAATAGTTATAAGCTTTTGAAGAATCATCCTCATTTAACTGGAAACTAAATACAATAGGTTATCATAATCTGGCACCCTTTAGATAGTATGAAACTGCATCTCCCAGAATTCCAAGCCAACACAGCCAAAGAATGAAAATTCCAAGTTATAATACAGGCATATGAAAAGAGGAATTGATGTATCTTGAGGTCTGTATAGAGTAGAAGAATGAAGAAGAAAGAAGCAGAAGACACAGATGCTATGAAACATTTATGGTCTAACAAAGTTATGCAGTCTGAATAGTACAGTCTTTATTAAGAAGAAGATATAAACTCAACATTTTAGAAGAATGTGGTGTGCCTTCTCTGCATCTGTGTCAGATAGCCTTTTCTTTGATGGAAGTTCCTTTGCTTTTCATAAGCTGGAAATTTGGTTGACTGTAGATCGAGAGTAAAGTTACCTTGCATTTTTTTTATTTTTTCCCAAAATTCATCGGTGTTACACAGCTGAAAGATAAACGTTTATACTTCATCTCCATTACACTAATTCTTAATTTTCAAAGTTACCGTATTTTCTCTATATGTGGTAGTATGTTAGTTGACTTGTAACTTCTATACCACACCATATAAATTATAGACTATATTATGACATTTAAAACAGTAAACCTATTTTAAAATAACAATGAAAATTGTTACCTGCTGAAACTTTTTGCAGGTTTTTGACAACTGTTCAATATCTTCCAGGTTAAGAAATGACATGATACGAATAATCAAATTTTCAGGCATTCGAACTAGGAAATCATAGTGTCCTTGACACAAGTTGAGAGTGTACTCCAGCATGCTTTTCCCAAAAATGCTTTGAACTTGCTCTAAATGAAGTAAATAGAAGGGGCGGCGGGATTTTAGCACATGTGCTGCAACAATAAACCTTATTAAGGCTGTGTATTATGGTTATATCAATATAATGCACATTCATACTCCAATAATAAAGGTCATTGCAAAACACTGACCACCTCATAAATTGTGGAGATGGTTGCTAGGTGAGACTACAACTGTACTGCACTTTCATATGTTAGCCTTCCTAATTAAATAGCTACAGCTGAGGAGAAACAATTTGGAAAAAGAAGCTACGCAAAATGAAAAGAGGAAAACCTCTACTAAAAGAAGATGGAAGGCAGTAATAAAACATGGTTGTTATTTACTAAAGATTAAGATTCATGGAACATAATGTGGTTTATTTTTGAACGGAGAGGGTTTTTTCTGCTTGTAATGATTGGAATTATTGTTATTTGGCAGATCCAAAGAGTTTGAGACAACCTGAAATTAATGCTATAAAATGAATCATATTTATGTGTGTGTGGAGGGATAATTGCATAGGAATGAGCACTCTGGAGGGACTAAGATATAGTACTTGATTTAAGACTGCTTTTAAAGAGTTAGTAGAGCTGAATTTTATCAGTTTTATTTGATGTCTCACTTGTGTCTTTTACAATTAACAAGAAGAAATCTTGGTGTGTCACTTCAAAGAGAAAGCAACTTAAATCATGTTGTAATTACATAATATCAAACAGAAGTATAATTTTAAATGGAAGGAAAAAGGTTGAAGACATGCCAAATTATGTTTACAACTACAGTTGTTTGTAAGAATTGTATTGTTACATAAAGTGTTAATTGTTTATATTCAGTTGGTCTTCTGGGTAGATGAGATAGAATCTACCTTTTCTATGTCTTACCTGTGTTTTACCAGTACTTGGTAAAAACTGGTATGAAAGATGACACTTAGGTTCACCCTTTACTATAAATACTCTAATAAATTTATGAGTTATCATGGCAAAGAAATACACACACACACACACACACACACACACATACACACACTCACACATATATACACACATACATATGCATACTATGACCATATGTCAAGCAGATACTCAGGGGGAGACCTATCTCTTTAAATAGGTTTTTGACACCTAGTCAATCACTGTTATTTTTATTGATAGTGTTAGCATGGGATATGTTATTCAATAGGGCATTTTTATGTCAATCCTTTATTCTACACAGACCAACGTAGAATAAAATATTGGTGATATAAAAGTTAAATAAAACCAAACAGGCCAGATTAGCAAGTTTCATTTAGATTGATATGAACTAGAAGACTTGAAGGCAGAGCATAATTCTTGATAAGAAAGTTAGATTCCAAATAGTAGAAAAACCATTAATAACCTCAAAAAGTAATGCTGGAAACTATAAGACTATAAAACTCAAGCCATTTATATGCAGTGGGTGAACTTTGTTTTTCAACAGCATTTGTGGTCAAGATCTTATATTAATAACACCTTTAAATGAACTGCTAGAGCAGACTCATGCAGTACTCTGCTGCCAGAGTGGCTATTCAAATTTTGGGGAGGCTGTAACATGAATGCAATAGAGATCTCTTATTGTTTTCCAAGCACTATTATATTTAAAGGCATAATACTGGAGATACAATATGGATATACTGTAGATAGCAGCTACTGGAAAGCCTTATTTTACATTAATTGACTAATCCCATTTTAAAGCCAACCAATATTGGTAGCCTTTACTACAATTAAAAAAAAATCAGAGCAGAGGTAGTCCTGGACGTATGATCACAACTGAGCTAAAAATTTCATTTGCTAAATGAGACAGTTGTTAAATGAATTTTGCCCCGTTTATGACCTTTCTTGCCACAGTTGTTAAATGAATCACTGCAGTTAAGTTAGTAACACAGTTTTAAGTGAATCTGGATTCACTTTTTAGAAGTTCACAAAAGATTATCATATGACTCTGGGATACCGCAACCATCAGAAATATGAATCAGATGCCAAGCACCTGAATTTTGATTACGTGACCATGGGGATGCTGCAATAGTCATTAAGTGAGAAAAACGGCCATGAGTCACTTTTTTCGGTGCTGTTGTAACTTCATTGAGCAGCAGTTGGTGGTGCAGCAGTTAAAAGCACAGTATTGTAGGCAAACCCACAGCTTGGAGTTCAATCTTAATGGGCTCAAGGTTGACTCAGCCTTCCATCCTTCTGAGGTTAGTAAAATGAGGACCCAGGTTGTTGAGGACAATGCGTAAATTATGCTTGCATTGTAAAACACTCAGAAAGTGTTGTAAAGCACTATCAGGTGGTATATAAGCTTAAATGCTACTGCTGTTGATTAAACAAACTGTTGTAAGTTGAGGACTACTTGTATTAGAAGAAAACTTCCAGTCCAATGGCTTGCCCAATATAAAAATCCTATTCTGGATAATGTCTGTCCAGCCTTTTTGTCAATCTGATGCAATTTTCAAAGGTTAATTAGCCACCATGTAGAAAATTTCTTTTATTTGTTTTGAATCTCCTGCTAGTCCATTCTTTGGGATAATTTATATCCTAGTATTTTGAGAGAATATTAATAGTACAGATGTGCAAAACATACCTTTTCAGGAATAGAACTTTTTATTGAGCTCTAACATGTTCCATTCTTCTTCAGGACACTGCTGAACTCACATCCTGCTGTCACACTAAGTAAGTAGCATTCCCAGGCTTCTAAAGAACTTGCCATAGTTTATGCATACTTAAGTTATTGGGAAATCAATCCTCACAAATTAATGACTTCTTGCATTAAAGTTCAGAGGATATTAAAGTTCAGTAATGCATATTAGCACTACATAAAAATCAAAGTGCCATGTTCTTGATGAAAGAGAATGCTAGCTCCGGATCGACTAGGTACTTCATATGAAAGTTTTTTTCTTGCCCTTGGATAATCATGACTAAAGCATTCCTTGTACATAAAGGATACAGATATACATACAACAGTACTCTGCACTCTTGAGAGCTTTTAAAGTTTCAAATATAAATGAATTTGTCTAGAAGTATAGTTATAATATTTATCATGAAAGATTCAGGACTTTACTTCTGTTTACGTAGTTAAGATATTTGGAATGATGAACAGATTTCTCTATAGTAACCACCCCCGTACAGGGGCAGCACCAGTCATTAAGTACATAAGCAGAACAAACAGCTGATTCTACACAAGGAATGAATAAGTGCCCCAGAAACAAAGAAATTAAAAGAAATTAAACAAACTCCATGGAAAGAATCTACTGACTGCTTGGCATTGCACTTCAAGTAGTTTACTGTCAAGTAGTTCTTTGGAAGAAATAAGACTGTCATGACTTTTTAAATGTTTATTTTTTTAATAAAATTTATATAGTGGCCATCTTGCCGTAGTGTTTTTGGGTAGCTAATAACAGGTGAACACATCCTATCTATACACTATTAAAACTTTAACTGGGTAAAACAGTGCATCATAGGGCAACAACTTTTGTAGGTAGCTCAAATGGGCTATCTTACAACATGCCTCCAAAATCGAGGATCTGTGACACCCAAGGGAATGAAATTTGGGAGAGTTGTGGCTGCTTTAATGCTGCTGGGCCATTGCTGTTTCTTACATTACTAAACTAAAACATGAGGCCCAGGTTTGCAAATTACATAAAACAGCTTCAAAAGAAATGAGGGTGTTAGAAGAAATGACAATAAGAGATAAGTAGAAATAGTATGCAAAAAATAGAACTTCATAAGTTCAGATGCTATATAGTTAAACCTTGGCTCATGACCACAATCCATTCCAGGATTGTGGTTGTGAGCTGAAGTGTTCGCACCCCGAAGAGACACTTCTGTGCATGCACAGAAGCCAAAACAGCACGGAAAGGAAGTTTTCCACGCCATTTTTCATTCACAAGCTGAGTTTTGCATTGGAAACCGATCCAAAACCAGCAAGATTTTTGGGTCAGAACCCAAAGTGGTTGCGAACCAAAGCGTTCGCAACCTGAGGTTCCAGTGTACCTTACAGAAAAGATGAGTTATGTTAGTAAATGCCATTTACGTTTATGTTTATTTTCAGAAGGTAAAGTTTCTTTGAGTGATTTATATGTAAGGTGACCAGACTTCGCCGGGATGCTGGCGGGATGGTGAGCGGGGGTGGGAGGGTGGGAGAGAAGGAAGGAAGGAACGGCAACGTGCGGGGAGCTGGGCGGAGCGGCCCACTGCGGCACGCAGCGGCTGCTCTGAGCTGGGTGGTGCAGTGCACAGCGGCCGCACGGCGGCGGCGGCAGCGGCGGCATGAGGGCGGGACATTTTAAAAAGGAGGTGGGACGTGTGACAAATTAGCAAAAAGCATGACCTCCCCTCCAAAAGTGGGACGTCTAGTCACCTTATTTATATGGGAACATGTGGGAAGCTTAACTTTGCTTCCTGCAGCAATCCTAACACAACAAAGATCAAATCTCTGTACTGCAAACAATAACATTAATGAACAATAACAACAAACCAGTCTGATCTAATGGCTAAGGGTGTCAGGCTAGAAGCCAGGAATTCTGAATTCTAATTTTGTCTTAGGAATGAAGTTCTGCTGTGCTGGCTTTGAGTTTTAAAAGTGGAACCTTGTGTGTATGTAGTATGACCGTGCATGCACATTTGTACAGAAAAATAAAGAGAGGTACACAATTATTTTCCCACATAATACTTGCTATGTAATTGTTCATCCAACAGAAAATCTCTGTGCGTCTTCTTCAATTCCTTTGGAAAAATCTTTTCTTGATTAGGTCGGTAAGTAATATGCCATGATCTCCAGATAACCTACATTGTTGAGAATTTTAAAGACAGTACAGCAAGTTATTACACTTTCTTATTTTATAAAAAACCTAAACATAAAACAAGAAATCAAGAATATCATTTGCAACCATTTGTGTTTGAATTATGGTACATTGTGAAGGAAAAAAGTACCATAGTATGACACACAAATGCTGTCATTTGTTTTGGAGTCCATGACTACAACCACACCACCAGATTTATATATATAGACATAACTGGACATATCTGTCAGAATGGCTGTTTGGAACTGCTATCTGTTTTACCTAAGATTTTGGTCTCTTAACTGACACTTGACTATACAGAAGATCAAAAAGTGCAGCTTTCTCATATCTGCAAATATACAATAAAGGTTCTAATTTCAGAATAATGAGATTTATGCCATTTTACCTCTGTTTTTGTGATGGTGAAGTAGTGAAAATCTTTCTGGGGAGCGGGAGACTGAGTTTGAATTTCACAAAGTTTTTCCTGCAGTAGTGAAGACATTCTGTGTCCCAACGTTGCTTCTACACCTTCTGTAGAACTTGAATTCAGCCTATTTATATGCTCAAGAAATAAATGGCTGGCTTGTGTTTACATTACTGACCAGTTACATTACATTACCAGTTTCTTTACCTAAGGAGGGCTCTGGTGAATAATGTTTTCATCACCAGTTGGCCAATAGTAAAAACAAAAAAGAAAAGCTGTGAGTCTGTTTAATGTTTGAATTTAGAGGTGGGGGGTTTAAATAACACCATAAAGTACAGTAATCATTTCTTTTTCTCTTTTTCTCCCCCTCTCTTTCTTTTTCTTCTGCCTTCCAGTCAATCCTGACTCCTGATGACCTGGACTTCTCAGGTGTTTTTGGCATGTAGATTGCTACTGCCTGCTTCCTCAGCTGAGAAACAGTTTTGCTACAGGTTACCCAGTTCTAGAGAAAATGTGTGTATTTATCCCAACCACTCAAAAGTGACTCTGGGTATGTACAAATTCAAAACGTAAGTCAGACAACAATCAAAAAGGAAAGAGCCAAACAGAAGATAGAAAACAATAAATAAATAAACTGAACCCCACCATGTCTTAGCCCAATATTTGGGGAAGAGCCAGGACTTCAAAATTTATCTAAAGGGTCAAAGATGTACCAAATATACACTGAACACAGATGAAGCAAACAAGCAGAAAGAAATCAGGGAAAAGTTAAATCCAATCCCCTTCCCCTACCCCAAACCACTTCACTGGCCATGTTCCAGTGATAAAATGGGCACCTTTAGCGGATGTAACAGTCACAAGCTAGCAAAACACTTTAGACGAGCAACTGTAGCTACTCCTAGACGCACGCTGCTGTTGACTGTCATTCCAAAACGGCATCAGAATAAGCCTAAGGAATGTATTATGCATTTTAACAATTTCCCAAAGCGTGTTTTAATTTGGCACTTTTAAAAATTGTATTTATTTGCTTTCTAATTTCATTTTTGGTTATTAGCCATTCTAGGGACCTTTTTTGGCAGGAAAGGTTGCATATAAATTTACTACTAATAATAATGGTTCTTTCGTCACCAGACATCAGGTACAGGTAGTCCTTGACTTCTGACCACAACTGAGCCTGCAATTCTGGTCATGAGTTACGATGGTCATAAAGTAGATAAGCACCCTGTGACTGCACCCAATTTTATGAGCTTTTTGTAGTGGTCATTAAGCAAACTGCATTCATTAAGCAAACATTGTTATTTTCCAGAAACCAGAAACAAAAATATAAATTGTGATCATGTGAGCACAAGTCACTGCAAACAGTCATAAATTCAGTTATGTGGGGTGGGGTCTAGATGTTAGAACTTTGAACCTGGGTTGTAGGTAGTTTTTTGGGGGGGCTCTGTTTAAGCAACAGGTCATATGTTGTGGACTACCTGTAATCATACTTTTAATCACAGCAGCTAATTCTTACATAGATGCAGAAAATGAAATGATTAGTTAAGATCAGGTCTCAGAAGGAGGCAATGGCAAACCACTTTTGAAAAACCTTGCCAAGAGTCTTGTCCAAGCAGTTTCCAAGAATTGTGGAGGGAAAAATAAACTGCTTCTTTAAGGACTCAGTACAATATGAAATTCCCAGTTACAGTAAGATACAATTCAAACCTTGAAAACTGAAATGGCAATTTTGCTAAACAAACTTAACTGGAGAACTTGCTACTGAGTTCTGGGCTCTTTCTTCCAATTAAACTTGTGTCATAGTTAATTGCATGTAGTCGACAGCTTCTATTGAAATCAATGGAAGTTTGAAATATTTAACTTTGGCTCAATCTCCTCTATGTTGCTGTAGTTAGGATTAGAAATATTTTCTAGAATGGTTTGGGATAAGCACCGGGGAGACCCATCTTCAGCTCCATCCCCAACCATGGGAACTCACTGAGAGTGTGGGCTAGTCCAGGGCTCTGCAAACTTAAACACTCAAAGAGCCATTTGGACCCGTTTCCCACAGAAAAGAAAACACTGGGA
>JANHFR010008576.1:189801-212947 GCA_032468015.1 Mimophis mahfalensis | reverse complement strand
ATTCCCTGGGAGGGAATGCTGGCTGGGGAATTCTGGGAATTGAAGTCCACGCATCTTCAAACTGCCAAGGTTGAGAAACACTGCGTTAGATCAACAATCTTCTTAATTCCCAGGATTCTGTCTTCTTTTAGATGTAGTGTGAATATATACTGTAGAATGAGAAGCAGGCTGGAAAAGACCAGAACAACTGAAAAGCAGCAATATAGGAATCCAAATACTTTTAGGAAACTGTATTTCAGAGAGCCCAGCAATGACGCAGCAAAATGAAATTAAACCGAACAAGCTTTCCTAAAAACTCACTGTCTCCTACGATTCCCTGCCTAAGCGTTGCAGGAAAGTGGCATTGGATAAGCTCTGGTTACCCGGTGACTTGATGTCCTACCAGGCAATTCAGTATAACTTTGTAAACCAGCCTTTCTCAACCTGACATCTTCCACTCATGTTGGCACCATAAGTACCAAAAATCCTGATCTGTTAACCAGAAATTGTCAGGATTGTAGTTCCAGTGTAGTTGAAGAAACCAGATTGGGCAAGGCTTAGGAAGATGAAAGACACCTCCACTGTTTCCATTCCCCCATCTATCAAAAGTAGTTTGTAGTAGTAATAGTAGTAGTAGTAGTAGTAGTAGTAGTAGTCGTCGATCTGTATTCAGTGCTGCTCATCACCTTTCCTAGAACAAGGAACAAAGAATCGCTCTGCTGGGGAAGCCAAATTCCGTCATTCCAATTCCATGAAAAAAAGAAGTAAAATATATTGCTTGGTCTCAGCCATCAACCCCCACTCTATCCACAACCCCACTTCATGTTGTGCATATTTGCCCGAGTATATGCAAGCAAAACCAAGCAGTTCCTATATTTTATTTATTTATTTTATTATTGAGACTTATATGCTGCTCTTCTCCCGAAGGACTCAGGGCGGCTTACAATCAATAAAAACACACAATAAAAAAGTTAAAACAGTATGAAACCCGATTCTCAATAATAAATTTAAATTTAAACAAACAAATTTAAAACCCCAAATTTAAAAACTCAGTCCAGATTGGCTTGTTGGAATAGCCAGGTCTTCAGGTCGCGGTGGAAGGATCGGAGGTCAGGGCCCGTCCGGAGCAGCAGGGACAGTTCGTTCCAGAGGGCAGACGCACCCACAGAGAAGGCCCTCCCCCTGGAGGTTGCTAGCCGACACTGTCTGATGGCACCCTGAGGAGGCTCACTCTGTGGGAGCGCACTGGGTGATGGGAGGTTGTAGCTGGCAGCAAGTGGTCCCGCAAGTACCACTATATAGTGGAACAGCAGCTGCAAAGCCTTCAAGACATATTTTCTCTTGAAGGACCTACTGAAATCAGGGAGGCAAGGCGAGGCATCCTAGAAAACAGGGAAATGGATTATCTGCAGGGCCCAGCGTGTTTCAATATTAAGTGCCAAACTTTGGAAGGACACCTGTTCCTAAATACAGCATTAAACTACTTACCATATCCTGCAGTGCTCAGTTCCATTCCCTCTTTCTAAATGCATTTTTGGCATCAAATATCAAGCCAATGAAACTAGTCTTCACTGGCCTCTTTTGAGGTTCCCTTTCATTTCCCCCCCAAAGAGTTTCCCAAAATGCTAGGTATGTCTTCCCTGGGCAGTGCAGGTAGGGTCCAGGGAAGAAGGGAAATAATCTTAGTTACATTGTTACAATTAATCCATATTTTCAAAGATTCATTGTGTTATTGCTGTTGTTCATTTGTGTGCATTTTGGTGTTTAGATTTTTTTGGGGGGAGGTGTTATACATTAAAAGCATGCTAAAGGATGTGTAATGGCAAGAGTCTTGGACTTCTAAACAGTAGGATAGGAAGTATGATACTCATTGCACTCTACTAATGAACTTCTTGCTATTATGCTGCACTTCGATAATCACATACACAATATATTTAAGTATAATAAAATAGTGATCAAAGCAAAAATTTATCAAAGTTACAAAGAGGAATATTTTTTCACCATACAGTATGCAATTAAAGAACCTTCCACTGAGAGATGAATACACAAACTAGAGAATACACAGTCTTTACAAAGGAGTGCAGGCTGCAAAAAGGAACTTTTCTTGCCCTTTAAACTATTATGAACTAGTTCAGCTTCTGAAATTGCTTCATTGTTTGCACAGTTGAAAGAGATAAAGAAAGCCGGAGATTTTACTATGCAGTCTATATTTGCTTTAAATTATTGAAATACAGGGTGATACTACCCTGAAAATATCACTCTGTTGCATTAAATAAAGTTCTGCATAAGATTGTAATATGTGTATAATTTAAATGTGATTTCCAAGTGTATACATGGGCATTTTCTGCCCTTTCATCAGCAAACTCAAATACTTCATACATTTTTGAGTTTTAAGAGTGCCTTCCAAGTGGTCCTGGACCAGCTGTTTCCCTTCAAAGGTACATGAGCTTCAGGAATGTGTTTCAAAAGCTAATTTATAATTTAGGCTGTCTCCTTAGATCAGTTATCTTTTCTTTGAAAAAAGATTATCCATAGTTTTAGCTTATCATTAAACCCTAAGTCAAAGGACAACAACCTTTCAGGGAACAAAAGGTGTACTTTCCCTTTTTAAATAGTTTTTATCCTCCAAGAAGCAGAAAAAGCAGGATTGAAGCAAATACATGAAACATAAGATCACAAGTCACTTCATTAATTTCTTGTGTCGTAGAAGAACAACAAGATGAAAAAAAAAACAACCCAGCAGTCATTGCCACCTTAATTTGTTGCTACAATCTTTATTGCCTTTGATGAAGATTATCTCTGGTTTTGTCAGCCTTTCTTTACTGTATCAAAGGATACTGACAATTTCAATCTAGATCTGGGCAACCCAAGGCTCATCAGTCTTGATACAAACATGATTCACCAACCCCAGCCAAGCTAAGTAAGAAGCTTATTAGATTATGGTGGATTATCATACACGGCTGATGGCCTCCATTTGCCTCTGGGGATCACAAATTAGTTACTTCTGGCTTAATATAAACAGGATTTTTCCTGAATCAGGAGATGATGATGACAATTATATTGTTATGATTGATTTAATTGATATACTGCTCTTCATTAGAAATGATCCAGAAGGCTGCAAATACATAGCATCCTAAATTACAAGACAGCTACCTTTAAAAGCAATAATAAAAACCCAGGCACTCAGTATCAATGGCATTAAAATCTATCAAAGATATTCAGTGATTTCCTAATTCCTAAAATGAAAGATAGGTGTTTGTTTTTGTTTGCCGAGCAGTCGCATATGCTAACAAGGTTACAAATCCTTTCTCTCTACTAGAAATAACATCCAGTACTAATCAGTTTTCTTGGGACTGGAGATATTTAAAACAAAACAGGATTCTTAAACATCAACTCTACCTCTACCTCTAATTATTGAAAGATAAAGATGGATTGTTTTCCTCAATAAATCAATGTATAAAGTTTTAAAGATTAGTTTAATTGGGTTCTCCTCACCCACTTTTATTATTCAGGTGGCCAAAAATGGTAAAAATCCAAAAGGGGTTCACAAACTTTTGAGCACTACAGTAGAGACAAACCTGATATGAATATAGCAGAGGCAAATTTCTCACATCTATCTGGATGAAGCAGATGGTAGCCTAGCTTTTTAGATAAAACATAGGAAGAGTCCATGAATACAGTGGGTAAACACTGGGATCTCAGCAGCCCTTTTGATCTTCAGAAACCATTTTATAGCCCAGAAAATACGCTTACTTGGTGGAGCATGTCTGAAACTTAATGGGAAATAAAAGAGGGAAAGCAGAACTGATTCAAACAGAATCAGTTGAGTTAATGGCTTACTTTCTGCTTTGCTCAATATAATCCTATAAAGACTACAAACATTTGTGCCTTGTCTCTTTTGAAACTGCTTTTATGGTCAACCTTCAATGCAAAAATCTTGAAGACCACTAGGTGTCAGTAGAGAGATAAAGAAAGCCCTGAGTATTTGCTGCCATTTAGCATTTATCTGTAATTTTCAGCTTAGCTCTGGTAAATCTAACCCAAATATGTGAGTTGAGCTGTCCTATATAGTTTTAGCTAATTGTTTTTAAAAGCTGAGGTGGTGTTGAGACCACATTAATGATTTCACAGAAAGAATATACCTCTAAATATATTAACACAGAGAATAAAAGGGCACTGCTTGCTAAAGGAGTAGTACTGAGCTCTTTGGAACTTTGTTCCCTTGTTACCACAACACACCCCACTCCTTTCTATGCCCGTCACCATCAAAATGTTTTCTTTATACAGATATTTTCCTGAAAGTAGATTAGAATGACTGAATTTAATAAAGTTCTCTTTCATTGTTTATAGTTTGTAGTGAGTCCTTCCTATAATGGTATCATACAATGCCACTTTCAGATACAAATCAGAACAAGCTATAGGAAGAAAGCATGTTTTACAAACACTACTCTACTAGGTGATAACAGAAAATCCCAATATTTTCTGATTTTTCCGTACAGTCAGAAGTTTGATTTTTTTCTTACTTTCAAATGTAGGAAGCCAAGTTTGCTTTTGAAAGACACACGTTCTGATGAGGTACAGATTTTTTTTCTGCTTTCAAGTTCAATAACAATGCAGTTTCCAAATTGATATAGAGATAGACCAGGAGTGTCAAACTTGCATTGTCACAGCAGTGTCACATGATGTATTGGCCCAGGACTTCCCCCCCACTTCACTAAACCGGATGTGGGCGTGGCCAGCATGTGTCATATCCGGTTTGTGGGCCATGAGTTTAACAGCTCTGAGATAGACCCTCTCCTGCTGCTGTATTCTTTTATTTTAACTATGCAATGTTTTGAAGTAGCAGTAATGACCTCGTAATGGGAGAGATAGGTATTCCATGTGCATATTTAACCCAGGGGTGGGTTTCAAAACTTCCAGCAACGGGTTCTCTGCCCAGTTGCTGGGTGGGTGTGGCCATGGTGGGTGTGCCCTAATTGGCCTCCTGCACCACCGCGGGGGGGGGGGCATTTCACTCTTCCCAGGCTTGAGAGGCTTTCTTCGAACCTCTGGGAGGGCAAAAAAGGCCTCCCCTGGGCTCCGGAAGTCCTCCAGAGGCTGGAAACAGGCCCATTTTATGACTTCTGGGACTTCCAGGCCCATTTTTTGCCCTCCCCAGGCTTCAGAGGCTGTCCTCAAGCCTCTGGGAGAGTGAAAAAGGCCTCCCCCGGGCTCTGGAGGTCCTCCAGAGGCCGCAAAAAGACCTGTTTTGTGACTTCCAGGAGGCCCATTTTTCACCCTACCTGAGCCTCCACACAGTCCCTGCACTTACCTGGGATCCAAAATGGGCTGCGTGGAGACTCCTGGGAGGGGCAGGAGGGGCCAGCCAGTCGTTCTAACTACCGGTTCGGCAAAACAGATGTAACATTAACATCCGTTTCACCCGAACTGGCTGAAACCCACCCCTGATTTAACTCCATGCATTTATCTTAAAAGAAGAGATGTTTTAATTATACTGGAAATTTGGAAAGACATGTGAATCACACAAATTGTCTAATTTGTCTTGCTTAACAAACAAACTATTCTGTTCTTTGCTAAAGGCATGACAAGGAAAGTAGAAACTGAGGACATAAAATATAAAAATATAAAATATAACTTAAGGTTATTCTAATACATTATTTAAATTACACATTCAAAATCACTATGTATTTTAATATTTTCCCATGTATAAACTCTTCATATTCCAAGAATCGTATTTCATATTTTGTGCATGTTCAATGTATTTTATTTTTAGGAAAAAAAAATTGAGTCAAATACAAGGAACAGGAGTTTATAAGCATTGAGCTTTCTTATGTGACAAATAGAATCGCCTTTAATATGTAAGTTAAAGAATTTATCCCTTGAAAGATTATCATGAGAATTCCTTTAGAGAACATCTTCTTCATTGTTTAGATCATGTGTTTCCTCTTTAGAAACTTTTACAAATGTTAAAAAAATAATCACAACCAGTTAAAATACTGCTAGTAAGTCTAGGAGTTGCAATGCAAAACTTTTGCAACAACAAAAAGCTGTTTTTGGATACCCAATGAGCTTCACAATCTTTACTACGGTAATAAGCAAATGTATGCGTATTACTCTCAAATTTCTGCTGATCCTGTAAAAACAAAGTGAAATGCTTAATTAAAACATTAGTAACCATTGTAAATCAAGAGTCAGTAGCTTCTTTTCTGACTAATACATTTTATTAAAAGGCGTCTACTTTCATAAGGTGAAGCTGACTTCCTAAGAAGCAAAGAATGGCATGTATAGTATGTGATACTTTAGTATCTATGCAATCTCTGCTATATGCAAATATCAGGAAGCACAGCTTACAAGGCAGTGTGACCTGGTGTAACAATCCTTCTATTGTGCATCTGTTGGCAAGCAGATATTGTGGGTGTGGTGTTTATTGGCAGAGGTGAGCATTAAGTGACAATCAGACTTTCTTACCTAATTTAAAAGCTCTTGGGAGTAGATTAGAAGCCCTCGGGATGGTTTCTAGACTAATGATTCTGAGCATCAGCTTACTGTCCTTTCCAGGAGGGCTTTTTCCATGCTGGCAATCATATTTTGAGTTTTCATTTTGGTATTGAAGCTTGTGTGCACATGTTAACAACAGTTGAGCTGAACAGACATCATAGTCCTGGATAACGAACTCACTTTTCCCATTTACTGAAATCCTATTGTTCCATGCTTCTATGTTTTAAGTGTGGCTCCTTAAAAGATTGGACTTGATAGCTCTATTTTTAAAATAAAAGTTGATGTATAGCTATTTGCTGTCATTTCTTAAGGTAAAACAAGGACAGAATTATTTTAATTACAGGTACACACTTACCGAACCATTTGTGTATGAAAGCGTGTGGCGAATTTGCAAAACCAATGAGTCACCTAGGAAACATTTATATAAATATCTCAAAGAATCTGAGAACCTCACCCTACTCAGTCCCTCAGGTATGCATCACAAGAGTGTCTGAGCAATATTTTTATCTTGTACCATAAAAAAATGGAGGGACAGCTGTATTTATCAACTTGAGCTCCTAGAGCGGGTACATAATCCATCTCATCCCCATAGTTCAACAAGCAGTTGCCCCTAATAGTCTGGGAATGATTGCAGGCATGTTCATTTTTTTTATACCAACCTCCTTCAATATTGTCTACAATTCAGATATGGACCACAAGTACCAATAATCAGCATACCTATCTCTGTTAAACAAGATGTGTGCATTTTTTTTCCAGATTTGAGACTGTCACAAGTGTGAAGAGCAAAGAATTTTGAAAGAAAATCTAGCTGAGAATGGAATGTGTATTTTGTTCTGTCCTATCAATACAAAGCAACCTATAGTCCTAACATTGCAATCAACCAATGAAATGGCAAAGATACTTCTAAGGGTACTATTCTTTTCTATGATGTAGTTGTGGTAAGCTCCTTAATTGCCATTTTTTTTTAAAAAAAAATCTGTCTTCAAGGAACAAGTCCTGTGACCTTCTCTAAACAAACATATTATGTACTCTGTATTATGGTAGCAAAATGCAGATTACATTAGCAGAAGTCATGATCAGGACCTGGAATAAAAACTGGGTGGAAGGATACACACCCTGTTAAAATGCCACGTTTTGGAGATATGAAAAAAATCAAACCCAGATAAATCACTTCAGATTTTTTTTTCCACCTTTAGTGCAACATATAAGGCATGCAATTCAATTGACAAGCAGGCTTAAATCTTTTAGGGGGAAAATAAGTCTTTTAGACTTACAATAACATGGTTGTATAAATGTGTGCATCCTTAAACTCATAGTTTGTTAAAGCACCTTTTGATTTTATGAGAGCATTCAGTCTTTTGGGCTAGCAGCATGGCACATCTTGCCTTCAGAATCTTTTCCTAGTCTTCCTTGAAAAAATTTATTATTATTTATTATTTATTCATTAATCAAATTTATATGCCACTCCAAATCTGTCAGATTGTGAGGATGTCTCCTTTGCACAGCCCACTGGAGTTATGCCCCAAAAGCCCAACCTTGGTCTCATCATTTTCCCACGTGCTTTTGTCAGACTTGATGTAGTCTTTTACGAAATGTAGTCAGGCTTGGATATTTTTCTTTGTAAGGAAAGGTTTCAGTCATGCCACCCTTCCCCACAGCCCAGACATGTGAAGAATACAGGAGATTGTTGTCACATGTAGTACACAACCACTATTTGCCAGAAATTTCTAGGGCTCCTTTAATGTTGCTGTAGGCCAGGGGTCTGCAAACCTAAACACTCAAAGAGCCATTTGGACCCATTTCCCACAGAAAACACTGGGAGTCAATAATTTAACAACTGGCATGACTGGGTGGGTGTGGCCAACTCACATCACTTATTTCCACCCAGTTGCCTCCTGCTCTGGAATATGGAGTGAGTCTCCATCCCACACCATCACCCTTACCTTCTCAGGCCAGGCGAGGAGTGACAGGGAGGAGAGGGCAGGGGCCAGTCCATGGTGGGATCAGCTGACAAGGAGCCGCAGCAGAGGGCTGAAAGAGCCACATGTGGCTCCAGAGCCACAGTTTGCAGACCCCTGCTGTAGGCCTCTTGGCAGCCTCTCAGATCAGTTTTCTTCGTTTCATCAATTTTGGAGGGATATCCAGTTCTTGGCAATGTCACTGTTGTGCCATACAAGTAGTCCTCAACTTAAGACCACAACTGAACCTGAAATTTTTGTGGTTGAGACATTTAAGTGAATTTCGCCCCATTTTATGACCTTTCTTGCCACAGTTGTTAAGTGAATCACTGCGGCTAATTTAGCAGCACAGTTGTTCAGTGAATGTGGCTTCCCCCTTGATAAGACCTTGATATTAAGCTTAATAGTCGTAACAGAATAAAAATAGGTTTTGGTGAACAGGGTTTGAGAAATCAGGAGTACCAAAAGGAAATATCCAAATGACAGGTGGGCATTCAGAAAACTTGGACTGGAGCATTGGACAAAATTGCCAGATTAGAGAGAAAAACTGCCCGTGCTTGTGATAAATTCAAGATAATTTTGACCCCCTTATGTTAGAGTTCTAATATTTCCAGAAACGGATTATATTTATACATGGCTCCAGCAGGTAAGTTACAGGCTTACAGTGATGGGCTGATATCTTGTCTAGACCACATTTAACCCTTCCCAGACTGGAATTCCGTTTCTTTTTTGTTCCTCCTAGACTGATAAGAAAACATCAACTTTATCATTCTAATCACTTGCCCAGAAGGGGACAGTTGTTGATTCCATCAGTTTTTAAAAACAGGTTTGACTGAAGTAAAACTAGTGTTACAGGATAGGATAATGAGATACAATTTTGCAGAGGCTGAATTAACCTCGAGTCTGTTTTGGAGCTGAGTTAAAACAATTCTGGATGCCCTGGCAGAAAAAGGATAATTGAGTCTGCGTTCCTAAGTTTTTCTAACTCTGATAATGTGAACTTAGAACTGGGTGTAGGAGACATTCATGAATAATACATGAACAAAATTGAAGTATAATATAAAAAGACATGCTGCAAGAAATGAGCAGTTCTAACATGCAACAACTTTTGTGATTGATGTCCTGTTAGCATTCTGCTCTGGTTTATGGGGAAGGGGAACACTTCAGAATTAAATGGACCAATTTGCACATGGGATATTGAATTGTGTGTTACTCTGGGTATATTTTGATGAAATAATATGGTAGTTCTATAAAGTAACTCAATTTAAGTTTTTCAATTTACATCAATAAGTCTGTAGTATTATTCTTAACAAGTAAACATTGCAGTTCAGCTACTGTTAAAACAAAATTGATTTGAGTCTTGAAAGTATTTTGTAACAGTTTTCAAAGTGTTCCAGTTTGTTTTGAAACAATCCTGTAAAATTGTCAATATTTTGATACTGTAGATGAAATAGTAAACGTTAAGAAAAGCTTGTGTAATGTCACCTCATTAAGGAAAAAGGTCACAATGAACTAATGATTTTCTGAAATGTCACATTTGTTTAATCGAGATTTACTGCATAAAAACAATTGACTCCATTCACGTTAGCCTCAAAATTGAATCAGTTTGGGTTTACTGTTATGTGTAAACCCATGCTTTGACTCATTCTTTGGTTTACATGCACCAATTCTTTATGAAGGAAGGATTTAATTTTACCTGAAATATGTTCTTAAAGAACTGGCAACCAATTAATAAATGTAGATTTAATAAATATTTCTTAGATTTCTAAGCACTTTTGGAACTCTCATTTTTGGTTTACTGCAAACTTCTCATAAAAGACTGATAAAATGTCAGGCATTGTTATTCTTACTATATACAATATGTATTAACATCAGAGCAGCAATACTAGGTGTGGTGGCCTAGTGGTGAAAATGCTCATCTCCCATTTGGAAGCTTAAGAGTTCAATCCTAAACAGTGACTAGGATTGAATTTCTCTCAAAGCACACAGAAAATATCTGCTGCAAACTCCATGTAGGCATCAGGAAGGGCATTTGGCCAATAAATACTCAGTTCCATTCAGTCACCCCGACTCTACCCCGAATTAAGGGATTACAGGGTTGTAAAAAGAAAAAACGTATAACATTATTCCTGGATATTCAATACAATGCAATAATGGAATGATAAGCAAATAATGCTTATCCATCAAGATCCAGGCAGCTTCCATAGTAAACTGTGCTAATGTCAACTCCAGTTGGTATGAGTTATGTCTTTTCCTGGGCAGATAATTTTGATTATTATGACAAAAGTATTGTATACTTAATTTCAAATCAGTAAGGAGGTGTGGGATTTCCCCTGAAGTTAGTTCAACAAAGCCAATATTAAATTGAGTACAAATTCTGAAATGAAAAGTACAATGACAAGAGTTAGTGTTACTTCTTCACTCCAGCATTCATTCAGACATGTTTTATAATCAATTTTACCATGACAGTCTTGCAAAATTCTACTCTATTCAAGGATAAGGTAGCAAACAAACAAACAAACAAACAAACAAACAAATACATACATACATCTTATTCCCATGTAGGGTTGCTAGAATTAAGTAACTTCAATAGGGGCAAAGCCCTGATTTTGTATTTCCTCAGAAAGAAACAGCTCAAGATTCCCGGTTTCATTCCGTGTAAGTCAATGTTGGTATGTCAGTTATGTCACAATGATTAAAACAAAACATTTCTATTAGTTGGAAGTAGACTTACATGTTTGTGCATGTATAGGAACTGTGGTTTGAACAAAAAACTGCTAGTGTTCTCCATGTTATGCAATGTATATTAAGTCAAACTGAATTTTGTATTATCAAAATTTATTTTTCATAAACTTCTACAATTTGCAGACTTTAATTTCTCATGTACATCTATCTGTAGTTGTGAAAATGCACCTATACACAAGACACTGGTTTTTAGTATTTAGAATCTAAGTATTACACCTCCTGTAAGTTTTCAAAATTTTACATTGCGCTCCAATGTCAAATAATATTTACAGATTCTTGCATTTGTATTACTAGTTTGTGACACAGAAAATAGTGCCTAAAATTTCTGAAATTGCTGCAGTGATAACAAGTTTCAGCTGTTTGAGGAATACATTCAAAATATTTTCTGTGATTCTCAGATGGATTGTATAAGCCTAAATTTCAGATGAACATTTAAATATACATCTACAAAAATACAACCTCAGCTATAAATATGACAGAGAACAATTTAAATATGTTACAGAGTAAACACTTTAGAAAGGATGGAGGGGGTAGAGTATCCTGGTCTTCGAGATATCATACAATAAAGGTGATTTTTTTTTCATATTTTTCTAGTAAGATTTGTAGTAATATTGGACTTCAGACACTATTCTGCACCACATAATTTTTAACTTTTACATAATCTTTGCTAAAATTATAAAACCTTTAGTGCTTTAATGCAGAATGACACTTTGGAATATTTATTTTGCTACAAGTAGTATGCTGGTAAGACACCAGTGGCCTTCAATCTACTGAAATAAGAGAAATCCTCAATAAACTCCTTTTTTCAGTTTGCAATGGTTAACAAAGGCACCTGTAATTATAGCTTATAAACTAAAATTGAAAACAAGTTTGCATTTGTTTTACTTGTGTGCATAAAAAAGTACCAAAGTAGTGTAACAGTTGCAGAGTAACCAGTTCTTTGCAATTTAGTTTTTCCCCCAAAGTTTTTAGACCCTATCTCAATAAGGATATCATTATAACTTTTGTCAAACTCCTCTCATATTTCTGACAAGAGTATTAAAAAAACATTAACACTATAATTTTTTTTCATTTTTCAGGTGGAAATTATACTTTATACATTAGTTGGATATAGATAGCTGCCTACAGTGCTGAAAAAAATAATAACAATTAAAGTTGAATTACCAATACATGATCATTAGACGACAATTAATGTCCAAAAGGATAGTTATAATGACAGAAGGGACAGATACATACTTTCAGTTTTAATATCATTTTTCAATTTATGGTAATTGTGATATTACTGTAATATCTTTTAAAAAAACAGTGGTATAACTATTGTTTTAGAATTGCAATCTGCCTTTAAATCAGTATAAAACTATCATTTCCAAAATATTTGAAAACTAATTTGGAAACATGTTTTAGCTACTTCTGCGTTTATTTGGCAGCATTGAATTGTTAATAGTTACATAAGCAGCATCTGAGGACCAGCCCAGATATACTTTGAAGAAAAAGTGCTAGTACACATTTAATAAAAATCACTACATTTGGAACAAATATTTTTAAAAATATTACTAACTTTCCAGACACTATTACTATTAAAGTAAAAAATGTGTTTAATTTTCACACTATAAAGAATTCTGTGCTTTTTAAAAATCACAGGTTTGTTCACTTTTTTAAAAAAAGAATTGTAAAGCAAAATGCAAGTAATGAAAGATTCTCTAACATTCTGTAACATGCATCAGCAAATGAATCATGTGCTTCTTGATTTCTGTATCTTATATATCAGATGGGATAAGCGTTCACCCACATAATTTACATTTCACTTCCAGTTATATAAATATGGATTCTTGTGGAGGTGCTCGATTTTATCTGTAGAAATATTTATGTACATATTTATAAGCTAAGCACTCTATTTATTGGTGTTTCACTATATTCAACAGCCTTCAATTGTTTCCCTATCTCTGAATCAGCAATGTTCCAGAATGCTAAGAGATCTACTTAAGGTTTTAAGATTTTTCTTAAATTCTGAATTCCTATTTCATATTGAACAAATTAGTGGCTAAAAACTAGAACTAATATTCAAGACAGCTTATCCAAATGACTATATTATTTACAGAAATGACCACATAAAAAGAAAGCTGTGCTACATGCTCATTACCTTTGTTCCACTGTAACCATTCAAGTGGAATGTTTAAATTATTTTTCAAATTAAATAGTTTTCAGGTATAGGACAAAAAAGGATCAATGTCTTGTCTCACAACAAAACCAAGTTACCTTTATCTGTTAGTACCACATTCCCAAAGGCATTGCACTCAGTAAATAAACATAGTCAAAGGTCAGAGCTCAAAAGTACCATTAGAAAATTTTACACATTAGGTGCAATGGGTATTCTGTAAGTCAATGGCACAATTCCTGTCAAGTTTACAGATTCTGGATAACTAATACCGCCTATATCACAGTTGTCACACAACATTTTATATGGATTTCCCAATATATGTGTCTTAATTTATGTCTATTCCAGCCAAAAAGGCATGGCAGCACAGCGTGTCTTGCCATGCTAACATGCATGAGAAGTGAGAGAGAACAGCAAGAATGATTAACTGTCCCCAAGTGCCATTTCTTCCTGCACATATACTCCCTAAGCAGTTTTAATCACCTGGTTCAATTGGAAACTGACTAGGGTAATCCTGGAAACTGCTTTGCATTTCAGCAAGACCATCACACTTGCCTGTTCACCAACTGCAAATCCTAAATTCCTTCTGTTGCAAATGCGTAGACAATATTTCATTTGGCTTTAAAAAAAATAAGTATGTTGAATACTTTGACAAAAATAAAAATCATGAAAAAAAAGTTAAAAGTGTTCTCTCTTCCCCAACATAGATTTCTACGCGTGATGAATTTTAATAAGTACACAGACTGGTTTTCTATCTTGCAAACCTCTATCATGTGAGTTTAATCAGATGGAACCCACACATTTAATGTTTCAATAGCTATCGTCTACAATAGAGAAACGGATCTTACTATGTAGACCAGTGTTTCTCAACCTCGGCAATTTGAAGATGCGTGGATTTCAACTCCAAATGCTGGCTGGGGAATTCTAGGAGTTGAAGTCCATGTATCTTCAAACTGCCAAGGTTGAGAAACACTGATGTAGACAATATAAAACTTGATCATTGGTTTAAAAAAAACAAACCCAAGTTTATTTTTTAAAAGTTTTAAGCTTTGGTTCCATTAACCACTGAATTACGAAGCTCCAAAATATACCTAACCTAAAAACTTCCAAACGAAAACACGTTGTTCTCTTTAAGCCTACTTAGAAACTAAAGAGTTGGTTCTAAAACCATCCTAAACAAAGGACCCATTTGTCCTTTTAACCAAATATGTTGGATTTAGGTCTGAGCTTGAAAGAGGCTTTAAGGGACTTCTCCTCCTCCTCTTCTTCTGCATCCCCCTTGAAAGAAGGGGTGGTGTGGATGATTTGAGTATGGAACCGGATTTTGTTGAGCCGGGGTTTTATCCTGCCACTGCCGGAGATTTTCCTACTGAGCTCTTTGCTCTTGTTGGGCTCCCCCGATTCCCTTTCCTCCCCGTGGTGATGGTGGGAGAGCTTGTAAGCGATGAGGTTGGAAGGGAGCACCCTGGAAAGCCTCCAGCGGCTGCTGCCATTCGACGCCCCGCTGTCCACCTCGTCCTGCAGGGCCCCGACCAGGCTGCGCACCTCGTCGGCGGTGCCCCGGCTCAGGTAGTGCGAGGCCTTGCGGCCGCTGTAATCCCGCACCTCGACGTCGGCGTCGTAGGCGCCCACCAGCAGCTTCACCACCTCCAAGTGGCCGTGCATGGCGGCCAGGTGCAGCGCGGTGTAGCCGCCGCTGGTGCGCGCGTTGATGTTGACGGGCAGGCCCTGCCGGCGGGCGAAATTGACCAGCCGGGCCAGCAGCTCGGGGTGGCCCAGCTTGGCCGCCCAGTGCAGGCAGGTGAAGCCCGTGATGAAGTCGCGCTTAGGCAGCAGCGCCGGCTCGCAGCTCAGCAGGCTCTCCAGGCTTTCCCAGCGCCCGTCCGAGGCGCACAGCATCCAGGCGTGCTCCAGCGGGTCCAAGGCCCCCGAGCCCCCGCTGCCACTCTCGTCCTCGGCCGACGAAGAGGCCAGGGAGCCGCTGTCCGAGTCGCCGCCGCCGCCGCGGCTCCCTCCGCGGTGCAGGCCCCCGCCGCGCTTCTGCTGAGGGGAGCTGCCCAGCGCGCGCTCCCGGAAGGTCTTGTGCCCACACCTGGGGGTGTTGGCGCCGGGGGAGGCCCCGCCCGCCGGGCCCGTGGAGGGCAGCGCGTCTTCGTCGAGCAGGGCCTCAGCCGCGTCCCCGCCGGGCTTCTCCTCAGGGTGGGCATCGCCTGAGGGTGTCGCCGCCGCCTCCTCCAGGCGCCGCGGGCTGCTCGGCTCGGCCTCCCGGCCGCCGCCGCCGCCTCCTTCTCCCGGGCTCTCTGGGCTGGCCAGAGGCGCCTGAGGGATTTGGGGTGGAAGCGCCTCCGGCGGGGCTTCTGAAGCGGCGTCGCTCTCCTCCTCCTCAGGCGGCAGCTCTCCAGAGGCGGCAGAGGGATCCCTCTTCGTCGCTTTCTCTCCCTTCAGCGGCTCGGCGCCGGCTTCCCCCCGGCGGGCCGCGCCTCCATCCCGGCTGCCCTCGCCGCCAGGAGGGCCAGGGAGACGCGGCGAGCCCTCGGGGTGCCCGGCAGCCCCCGGGCCGTTCTCGGCCGGCGCTTCGGCTTTCCGAGCGCCGGCAGCGCCGCGGTATTTCTTGCGCAACTGCACGTACTTGGTCCCCGAGCCGGGCTCCTGCCGCACCGTGGCCACGGCGTTGACCAGCCCCTTAAAGCGCTCGCGGGCCCGGGCGCGGCTCTCGGCGTCCGGCGAGGTGAGGAAGCCGCGGAAATGGTCCAACAGGTCGGCGTTGCGAGCTCGGCCGCCGCGCTCCGCCAGGAACCGCAGCACCGTGTCCTGGTCCAGCTCCTCTGGCGCGGCCATAGGCGCCCCCGCCGGACCGTTGGCGGCCCTCTTGTCGCTTCCGAGCGCTAGCCTTCAGCGCGGGATCCCCTCCTGACGCCTCCGCTTGGCCCGCCATGGCATCGCCGCCGCCGCGAGACGCCCGACGGCATCGCCCGAGTGCGGCGTCTCCGCCTCCGCCCTCGCTCGGCTGCCGGACCCTATGGAGCGCGCGTCCCCTCCTGGCTCACGTGACGCCCGCGAGGGAAACAGGGAGGTGCCTATTTGCCGTTTTCAAACTGCCCTCCCCTCCCTCTGAATGGGGAGCTGGGGAGGCTCTAAAGAAGCTCGCCGCTGAGGAGGAAAGCTCGGGGCGCCCGTCCGAAGCCACGCCCCCGCGATGCTCCTCCCCTATTCAGAGAGTCGGACTCCTACTCCCCCGTAGGAGGGTGCTGCTCGTGCCCCTTCCTCCCCACTACGTTCGTTTGAGGCTTGGCCAGCATCTTCTGCCGTCGGGACAGGATTGGCTGGGCCTTGGTCCCGCCCTCTTGTCTGCGCGGCCTCTCATCACCACCGGTTCCATTCCAGCTGTTGGGATTGGAGTTGGAAGTTCGGCGCTGGCTCCCCCCCCTCCCTCTCCATTGTCTTTGGCGCGCGGTGACCCCTCCCCTCATGTCATGGCTTCTTCCGATGTGGCTCGGCAGCTGGTAAGTGCGGAGCGCGCCTTGGGGTGTGGGCAGAGGGAGAGCCGGCCTTGACCGGGAGACAACGGTCCCCCTCGGGCTGCGGCCGCCTGCCTGCTTTGTGGGTAGGAAATCCCATTGGATCCCCGGATTTACTTTCGCCCCGTTGATTCCGATGGGCACAGGATCCGCCCTAAATTATCCCCAAAAAGGGCCGCTCTGTGGGACCCAGATTGTTTCCATTCATCCCATATAAACGCTTCCAGCTTCCCCCATCACTTATATAGCTTTGTGTAAATCCGAAAGCAACAGCCTCTTGCCATGACTGCAGACAAACAAAAATAGGAAAGTTTGCTGACCCCAAATCAGTGAGTGCTTGTTTAGATAATTTTTTTCGTATATTATAGACGTTGTTAGTTAGAGTTATACTTCTTTCCTCTGGGAATTTGAGGTATTGTACCTTGTAAAGTAGGCTGACCTGAGGAATAGTGAACTGGCACACTTCCCTGCTTTTTCATGTCTGAGTATGGAGCTGAATTTGACTTTGCCTCATTCTAATCCAGTGTCCTGATCGGGACATTGCATTCGCTTTGGAGAGTTCAGGAGTTTTACTTTCAAATATAGACAAAGTTCTCAGTTGGTGGTGGCACATGGCTAGTTGTTCCCTGGTTAGAAACTAAGTAGGATTTGGGTTGGTTAGTCCTTGGATGGGAGATTTTCTGAACTATCGTATAGAATGGAAAATCAGAAAAGCATTCTGGAAGAAGCAGTAACAAATCACTGCCATGATCTATCTATCTATCTATCTATCTATCTATCTATCTATCTATCTATCTATCTATCTATCTATCGTTGCTTTTCTAAAGAACATACATGCATGTCAGCATTGCTGCAGCATTTCTCAAGTGACTCAGGTAAGACATTAAAGGCTGCTCACAGGTATATTGAGATACCAGTTTATTGGATTAAGCCTGGTGTACTTCATAAGGTCTGTGGCCCTGTTAAATACTTAAAAGGTTTCTCCTATATTTTTATCTTATTATTTCCACTCAGTACATACCATTGTTACAAAGTCATAGGCACCCCATCTGTTATTAATGCTTCATCTTATTTATTTTTCCTTATTTTCGTTTCCTGCTTGAGAAACTGCCCGAATATTCATTTTTTAACTTGTCTATAAAACTTGCTTTTTTCCTGGAGCCTCTTTTTTGAATTGTATCACTTCAACTGGAACATTTCTATATACAAACATTACATAAAGGAAATTAAAAGTTAGGAAAGTAAAGTGTAGAAGTTGTCTTCCTCACATATGCACGAATCTAAGTCTTTTGAGTGTTGGAGTATTACCTCTCTGTGTATAACAGCATTAGGCCATGTTTTTGCATATCTTCAGTCTAAAGTATTAACAGCTACAGTATAAAATGAGGCCCTCCTTCAATAATTACTTGGCAGTTCAGTGAATGTGCAGATGATCAACTTTTACACACACATTTAATTTAAAATTAAATCCAACAAAATAACCAACAAAATTGCTGCTGCATAATGATAATATGCTTGGAAGACAGTTTCACTGAATGCAATTTATTTTTGAGTCAATTTGAACAGCATTGCATTGCCAGTAGCTTTATG
The DNA here is from genome assembly GCA_032468015.1 of Mimophis mahfalensis. Classification (NCBI taxonomy): domain Eukaryota; kingdom Metazoa; phylum Chordata; class Lepidosauria; order Squamata; genus Mimophis; species Mimophis mahfalensis. Next base: position 194,504 of record JANHFR010008576.1, on the reverse strand, counting down.
CTACCAGTGTAATTCAGCTATATGAATGTAAATTTATTCTATAGAGCCAATTCAGATAGGTGTATAGGTTTGTGTGTGTATATATATAGGTACACACACACACATAGATGCACATATATACAGTTTAATTACCTCTGTAGAATAAACCAGTTTACATTCATAATATATTAATTTGTCAGGTTGCTGTCATTAAATACAGCCTTTGAATTATTTTCCATGCCTTTGTAAGCTTTTATCATGTCAAGATTTTCCTCCACACCCAGCACTATTCTATAATGAGGTATCCTTTATGCTGGTAACTCAGCATTCTACTCTTACAGTAAAGCAACACCCATATTTTCATCATCACTATTTTTGAATCTACTTGGCCCAAGTCTCCACATTTCCTCATTACGTTAACATCTAGGGATTATAATTTTCTTAGCTGTTGTATATATTTAGCTTTTTGTATTGTGTTTGTAATTTGATTTTAATTGATTTTATGATTGTTCGCTGCCCAGAGTGTCACTTGTTTGAGATGGGTGGCCATATAAATAAATTGTTTAAAATAACTATTCAAATTATATTTTAAATATTTAAAAAACTTTACTGAATTTGAAAAATGAATTACATACTAATGAGCTAAAACCTCGATGTAGGCTGCTGCTATAGTGGAATAATGAGGGGGAAAACAGCAGTGTTTTAAATAATTACATATTTTAGTGTTATATTCAGCTGCTGTTCTGAATAGATCCTATTTGTGTGTGTGTGTGTGTGTGTGTGTGTGTGTGTCTGTATGTATGTATGTACTCATTTCTTACTCTATGTATAAGAGGAGTGTAAGGTACCTTGCATGTTTAAAAATTTATTAAAAGCTGTGGCAATTTTCCATACCACTAACACCTTATAGGGAAATATTAGAAATATATACAAGTAATTTTTTTACTACCTTTCACTGTGAAAAAAACCCCCAAAGACACCATCTATTATTAGTACTATACCAAAATTTAAGTTGTTTGTGTTTGGAAGAGTGTTAAGAGATTCTCTAAAATTTATACACTGATTTCCTTTGCATAGATTTGAATCTGATTCATTTGCTGTTCCCATTCTATTATGAAATAATTAGATTGAAAAGAACAGTAGTGATATACCTTCTATGATCTATAGACATTTATTTTTCTAAGTGTGGCTCCAAACTGTACTTTGGCAATGCAATATACAATAGTTGTGAGTGTACTTGTTGCATAAGACATGAGTATATTTTGACTACTGTATAGCACTCTAGGTGATAAAGCATTAGCCTTGGTTATTGTTGTCCACTGTGTATGGCTAATTTTCGAAGTCCATGTGATAAAGATTGCATTCTGTAAAGATAGTGGCTTCTTCAGGTAAGGATTTATGAAGAATCTAGAAAAATAATAATTAAAAAGATGACTACTATTTAAATTCATGGTACCAATATAAATGATTTATAGCAAAGTTATTTAAATGTTCAAGCCCTTCAAAAGATTTCTGTATCACAGACACTTGAGTCACTTAACTTCCTGATTAAAACTTGCATCTACAAGTATGTTCTTTGGCAAAGATTCAGGGACACAGAGAAATAATCTGCTTGGTATTTCTGATACGTTGTTTGCAGCAGTGTAGGAGAGAATTTACATCCTGTTTAAAAATGCATATTCAATTATATCTTCATTCTACAGCTTTACTCTTGCTAAATGTACTTTTTTGATGCTAAGATTTTGCTTTCTTTTTTTAAAAAGATAGAAAGGTAATTATATCAGCACTGATATTAAGAATTGTAATTTCCACCTATGTAATTTCTGTTAAGAAAACCCCACATTTCAGATGTGGTTCTGGCCCTAAATAGAGGTATAATATAAAATTGTTTTCCAACTGAATTGATTTTTTAAAAAGTTCTTCTGAAATATAAGCTGTTTTTGACATTGATCATATTTCCAGAGTTTAATAGCCCATTCCTTAGCAAACAGAATTGTCCTTACTCTTCAATAAGAAGTGTAGAGCAATTTTGAGTCCCCAATCTTTCTAGCTCAGTGGACCTGTGGAGTCAGCAGCGGGGGTGGGGATAGAGGATGGTTTCTTGTACATGTATGCACCGCTTTAACAAATGCAGTTTCACACGTGTGTACATGCACACACACACTTGCTCACCACTTCTGCGGATGGTTCCAAACATTAGTTCCCTGGTGAGGAGTATCCAGGCAGCAGATAGCATGTACAAAGCAGATAGCATGTACAAAGCAGATAGCATCTACAAAGTATAGTAGCTAAAATCAGTGATGGTGAAGGGTGAGTTACAGATTGGAAGACAATGAACAGCGAAAGTGAAGAAGTGATGGACTACTTGATAGCAAGAGTCTGCTACTAGTTTCCCCAATTGCTTGTAGGATAATGGGGTACTACAGTGATTGCTGTCTATATCTTCTACCTGTACAGGTAGTCCTTAACTTATGACCATAATTGAACCCAGAATTTCTTTGGCTAAGTGAGATAGTTGTTAAATGAAATTTGTCCCATTTTACAACCTTTTTTGCTACAGTTGTTTTAGTGAATCACTGTGGTTATTAAGTTAGTAACACAGTTGTTAAAGTGAACCTGCCTTCCTCAATGACTTCTCGGGTAATAAAAGGTGATCACACTGCAACTATCATAAATACGATTTAGTTGTCAAGCATCTATAGCATTTATAGCAATAGCATTTGATTTATATACCGCTTCTCAGGGCTTTCAACCCGCTCTAAGTGGTTTACAAAGTCAGCATATTGCCCCCAACAATCTGGGTCCTCATTTTACCCACCTTGGAAGGATGGAAGGCTGAGTCAACCTTGAGCCTGGTGGGATTTGAACTGCCTAATTCTGGGCAGCTGGCAGCTAAGTACTACATACAGCACTCTACATGCTGCACCACCACGGCTGAATTTTGATCACCTGATCATGGGGATGCTGCAGTGTGGTAAGTGTGAAAAATAGTTGTGAGTCACTAAATAAACTGTTGAGGACTACCTGCATACTTGGTGGCATGTAAGATCTGATAAGATTTTTAAAAAGAAATTCACCTTTTAAAATGGGCTTCAATCTATTTAAATGACTTTCTGTAACAATTGAGCTTTACAACATTTTTACAAAATACAGAAAAAATATTCTAAACTGGTTGTTATATTTTAACAATTTTTAGCGAATGAACTGACCTGCAAACCAGGATAATATTCTAGCAGTGAAGCATCTTGTATACAGATTTCCTTTAAGTACAACATTCAGTGTGCATTTCTTTTTGTATATTAATGAGTGTATCTAAAGTTTCTCTCACATCTAATTGTACAGTCTTTTACTTGTAGAGATTCAGAGGTATAGTTCATGATTTATTAGTAAATTAGGCCTAGCAAATGCTTCTTTGGAGAAATTAAACTGATCAATGTGTGTTGATTCAATTTTAAAAAAATCATTCATTCTAGTATTTCAGTAAAAAGTTTCCAGTCTGCATTCAGTAAAGAAATAGACTTGGTGGTTTCTTTTCTTGTAGATCAGAGAGATGGAGCTTCTTTCCATGATGGAAGAGTTCTTTGTGTTGAGTCTCATCAATTATGTAGCGGTTTGACCAAAATTTCTTGAAAAGTTTTATAGTATATTGTAGATATGTTATCAGAATCAATCTTTTATTATGGTCACAGGCAAAGAAAACAGAATAAAAATAAAACAGGAAAAGACATAAAAATGCACTACAAATAATGGTGAGATCATCAACGGGTGGCCAAAGTCTCCTTATTTTTACAGGTAATATAGCAGAATTTAGCTACCTACTGATTTGATAGTAACAGCTGTCCATAAAACAGACCCAAAGTTCCCAGATATTTTGTCAGATGAAGAGTTATAAAGTTCCTGAGTCCTTATAGGGGGTGCGATATAACGGGACAGTGGTCCACAGGGGCACTATCTCAGCTATTATGGGATTTTTTTGTGTTGTACCTTCCACAGAACTTCTGTGGAAAGGGCATAATAGTCTGCTAGGGTTAGTGCCAGTGATGGGATTCAATTTTTTTACTACCGGTTCTGTGGGCGTGGTTTAGTGGGCGTGGCTATGCTGTCAGCCAATCAGAGGTGGTATTTGCCAGTTCTCTGAACCAGTCAAAATTATTGTTACCGGTTCTCCAGAACCTGTCGGAACTGGTTGAATACCACCTCTAGTTAGTGCCCTCTGAAATTTAGAGACACATGCTCTAACTATAAAGTCCTAAATTCTTAGTTTCAGCTTTCAAAAACTGTTAGTTTCATCTTTTGTAATGGGTTTATTAAGGATCATCTTTTGTTGATCTGCACGGGAGGCACAATTTGTTCAGTCACCACATCATTCACTTAACAACCGCAGTGGTTCCTTTAACAACCAGGACAAGTTCAATGAGGCGCAACAAAAAATAACTGCCTCACTTAGCAAAGGAAATCTTGAATTCAGTTGTTGTAACTTGAGGACTACTCAACTTGTATTAATTTGTATTACTTGTATTAATATTATTACATTAAAAGTAATAATTAAAAATTATATTATTATAATTTGTATTCCTTTTATTAATTTGTATACTAAAAATCCAAGCATATTCTGCACTCTGAATATCTTTAGGTTTTGTTACAAAGATGAACCGCTAGAGCAGTGTTTCTCAACCTTGGCAGTTTGAAGATGCATGGACTTCAACTCCCAGAATTCCCCAGCC
>JANHFR010008576.1:135361-146002 GCA_032468015.1 Mimophis mahfalensis | reverse complement strand
AGTCAGCTTAATGCCCCCAACAATCTGGGTCCTCATTTTACCCACCTCGGAAGGATGGAAGGCTGTGTCAACCTTGAGCCTGGTGACATTTGAACTTGGCTTAATTGCAGGCAGCTGACAGCTAAGTGCTACTTAACATCACTTTAATCCGCTGCACCACTGAGGCTCTTGTCTGAAAGCCTCACCTGAGTTTTGAAACTCAAGGAAAAACCTCCGAGCCCCCCCTGACTCCGAGCCTCCCTTCAAGCCCCCCAAGGGGCAGCCCCTGGCCCTGGGTAACTCTTCAGCAATCCCACCTGCCCTTTGAAGGGACTCAAAGCTGCTACTCGCCTGTGCCAGTTCAAAAGCAACCTTAGGATGGGCGTCCGTCTGGGGCTTGAAAGGAAGATCCTCGGGGTCCAGATTAAGGCAGGGCAGGGGAAGCAGAGGAACCCGGGTGCCCCAAGCCCCGTGGGGTGCTCTGAGGGGTAGAAGGGATGCAGGGGAGGGCAGCGAGGGGCGGCTCCCTTGGTGCTCACTCATCTACGGCTTGGATGAGGAAGGCCTTGGGGGCCCGCAGCGCACTGCGGAGCCAGGTGTCGCGGAGGAGCTGCAGGGCTGCTGGGAGGCCGTGCAAGAGCAGCACGATGCCTCGCAGCCAGCCCTGCAGCTGCACCCGCCCCACGGTGCACGCCAGCCCAGCGTTAGTAGCAGGCGGTGTTGGTGCGCCAGAATGCCTGGAAGACTGCTGCGCCATGCACCTTGTCCTCGCAGCAGTCCACCTCAGCCGCCGGCCTGGCTGCTTCCTGGTGGGGCCCTTGCAGGCAGCGACGCAGGATCAGAGTGAGCGAGCTGGGCGCCAGCTGCATGGCGCGGCGAGGAAGCGGCGAGGGTGACATGCTGAGGTGGCTGCGGGGCGTGTTCTGCCCATTGTGCCCGTCAGCAGCGTGGCTGCGGCCGCTACCAAGGGAACCAAGTTGTTCCTGGAAGGGGTGGGGAAAATACTGGCCCGACTCCAAGCGAGGGGCAGCGGGGCAAGCTGCTCTTCGGAGGCTTGGCTGCTTCTAGCGGCCGCTGTTGGCTTTGGTGTTCTGGCCTGGTGGGTGGGGTGGCCAGTGCCATCATTCCCACCGCAGCTGCAGGTAGTGCACTGGCTGGTCGGTGGCGAGAGGCAGGGGCGGAGGAGGAGGAGGAAGGAGAGGAGCCGGGCACAATGGCAGCACTGGCCACCCCAGGCGCAATGGCATCCATGTCTCTGTGCTGATTGGTCTGTGCTTGTGCATGCGCAGTTACCAATTCGGCGTGTACACACGGATGCCACGCACATTAGCGTTTTATTATATAGGATACTCATGAACCTCACAACTGAAGTATTTCCCCATCCTGTTGGTATCTGCAGTGGTACGAAAAGGCCACTTTGTCTTTCTTCTTAGGCAACAGCAAAATGTCTTGAGTCAAACTATGTTCCAGGTCTTAAGTAATGGAAGAGACAAGTTCACTGCCTCCTGAGGAAAAATATAGATATGTGTGGAAAGAAAGAACTCCCTGCAATATGGAGATATCAGCAGAGAAGAGTAGATTAAGATTTCCACAGTGTAAATGGCATAGGCACTTTTTTTTTTTTAAAAGGGAAAGGATTATGCTAAAGAGAGACCAACATGTTTTGGTTCCTGAGGCAGAAAATGTAAATGATCAGAGTAAATGTAGTCTTACCGGTTGTGTCCTGATTAAAAGTACGCTGCAACTGATTGCCTGGAAGGGTAAACAAAAGCTTTCCATAATTAATGGAAGTTTCTCTGAGAAGGTCCACCCTGACCTACTTGGAGAATAGATAGTCTGGATTCTTAGGGACCTAATATTCTTCATATTGTTCCTGGGAGCTGTCCAAACCAACCTGATGACTTGGCATGGCTGTCCACAAATATTTGGAAGTGGAAGAAGTGGGTGGAGGATTGATGTTAATGTTTTCTAAAAGAGACTCTAGGGTCTAGGTAATGCCAACTGCACGCCCGTCATTAGGCAGAAGTTAGATGTATGAACTGTAGAGTTTTTTTTAGTGACCCTGTAATTCTTTGAGAAACATTGAGTGTGGTTTTGTTGCTACAAGGATCTGATCTAATTTTGCACCTGCAGTCTGAGAAAGGAAAAGGATTGAGGACTCTCCTTCAAAGCAGGGGGACAGAACAGCCTGTAGAAGTAGCAGAATTTCAGGGTGGGTTGTAATTTCCCATGTTTACTTTCTAAATTTGTAACAACTCTGATATGGGGGAAAAATCATGGAATGCCAAGTTACTGCACGTCTTGGGGGGTTTTTTGTTTTGTTTTTGGAAGACAACGTTATTGGGAGGAAAAGAAAACAGCCCAGTTCAATAATAATAATAGTAATAGAAATAATAATAATAATAATAATAATAATAATAATAATAATAATAATACCCGGGAACAATGGCCCCTGCAGCTGAAGTACAACAAAATTGATGATTTTTATGAACTGGCAGCCATTTTCGCTTCCTCACATTATCCAATAACCTTATCAGAAGTTAAAATGGCCTCCTCCCCCAGCCCCACCTACATTTGCATTTAGATTGTTTGGTGCCAACATTCTCAATAAGATACTTTTCAGCTCTGTCAAACAAAACCTGGTTGTCATTTAGCACAGTGGCACTCAATTTACATTTCCATTAACTCAGACCCCAGACAATTATCAGAGGAAATAAAGAAAGAAAACAGCTCTACCCAAAGCAACCTTCTGCCTGTTGTCCTCACAGAGAGTTCAGAGATTGGTGATGGGTTGAAGGAGGTCTGTCTGGGAAAGAGCAGCAATGGGATGTCATCACTTTCCCTCAACTGGAAGGTTTGTTGAGATGCTAGAAAAGGGCCCAGAGGGAAGATTATGCCAAGACCTTGGCCAGAAAGTCCAAGAGCTGGCAAACAGGCAAACCATCCTCTAGATCAGCATTGAAGGAAGATGGTCAAAAAAGAGCGGATGAAAAAGTGGAGGGCACAATTTGAGAGGGATAGACTGAGCATGCAGAGGAGGATGAGTGTGCTGTAAATCTTAATTCAACATTATGAAGAGAGGAAGCCCTAACACCCATTTTCTAACAGGAAAAGTTGTCTGGAAATGCACCATGTATATTTCTCCAGATATATTCCTACTCACTTCGAGACAAGATTGAAGAATTTGCGTAGGAAAGCCTTCTATTACTTTATAATAGCAGTCAGTAGCATTGTTCTATGATTGCAGACGGACTAGTGGTGATGCAATTGAGGTTTATAGATAGCAGCTTAATAAATGTACAGTTCAATAAGTGCCTTGTGAATTGGGATTATGCAGTTTGAGTCTGAGCCTTAGTACTCATTATCTGTCTAATGAATCTTGTCTCCTGTGATTGGTTGCAGTTTTCCAAGACGTACTATAGTCCTATCATCTGCTATTTTAGTCTGTTACCCTGAGATATTAGGAACCATCTTGTGGGAACTACTGGGCTCAAAGCATGAAAGTTATTATAAAAGTGTTATTTTTTTGGTGGAACATCCTTCTCATTCTAATGAATTTCTGATGTGCTGGCTTGTAATTAATGTAGCAAAATATTTTATGCTTAAGTAACAGTGCATAAACACTGTTAGCATCAGGAACAATTGGAGGTATATAAATGTTCTATATAAATATGGAAAACATCCTAAAGGCACTTGGATGCAGCAAAGCAATTGAAAGAGCTCACATAGAGTGGTCTCCTTGGGTGAAAATGGTGCCTGCCTCCATTGAAGGGCCTTAAATAGGTAGGTGATGACTAGTTGCTGTTTTTACTGTTTTGCTTTCTAGACTTTAGTGCAGTGGTTCTCAACCTTCCTAATGCTGTGACCCTTTAATACAGTTCCCCATGTTGTGGTGACCCCCAACCATAAAATTGTTTTCACATACACCTGTATTTGTATTGAAATATGTGTTTTCTGAAGGTCTTAACCTGTAAAAGGACTGTTTGACCCCCAAAGGGGTCCCAACCCACAGGTTGAGAACCACTGCTTTAGTGCTTGTATAATTCAATATGGGCATATTTCCCATATAACAAGCCAGGCTATTTCTAAGACTAATTTCCAGAGGCCAGACAGCTGCATAAATTGCATTTATGATCTACGGAACCTTATTAAACTGACTTCTCCTTCTGGTCAGTTTAATGTTGCAGATTAGCCCAATGAATCTTCACAATTCCAAATTTCTAACTCATAACAGAGATGGCTAATTGTGTTCGAAGGGTAACTCCCATGGCCTTGACTCTTCAGCAACTCACAGCTTACCAATGAAGAAAGATATGAATTTATTAATGTCCCCTCTTGGTCTATCACAGTCTGCTTTTATTTTCTGAAATTGCTAATCTTCTTTCTGCCTTTGTTATCAGACGTGGGTGAGAAAACAACTCTTGGCCAGGCGCTGATTGTTTCATGGGACAGATCCATCCGGGACCTTGGTTCAGCCTCTGTTTCATCCAATCAGCCTTTTTTCCCCTGGGAAAATCATAGCTCTGGATCCTTGTCCAGATTTGATTTCCACTCTTCAGAAATGTTCATCCACACATACACTTCTGTTATTTGAGGCAAACCAAGGGGTGCTTGTCAGAATATTGTTGGCCATGATTGCTGAGCCATAGTGAAGGTCATCTGACCATCTCCACCAATAACAGATAGTCAGAGCACAAGCTCCTCCTACAGAATAAAAACCCTCTGGCCTTCTCTCTCTAGCCCAGTAGTTCTCAACCTTCCTAATGCCGCGACCCTTTAATACCATTCCTCATGTTGTGGTGACCCCCAACCATAAAATTATTTTCACATACACCTGTATTTGTATTGAAACACATATGTTTTCCGATGGTGTTAGGCGACCCCTGTGAAAGGGTCATTTGACCCCCAAAGGGATCGCGACCCATAGGTTGAGAACCACTGCTCTAGCTTGTATTGCCATCCTTACTTGCATACATGGAGTATACTTAGCCTAGTTAAAGCTTTATATCTTTATTATATTATTTCTCTTTAATACAGTGGTTTTCAACCTTCCTAATGCCGCGACCCTTTAATACAGTTCCTCATGCTGTGGTGACCCCCAGCCATAAAATTATTTTCACATACATCTTATTTGTATTGAAATATGTGTTTTCCGATGGTCTTAGGCGACCCCTGGGAAAGGGTCATTCGACCCCCAAAGGGGTCCCGACCCACAGGTTGAGAACCACTGCTTTAATAAATACTTTATATTTGACTGGAACAGATTTATGCCCTGTTTTATTATAGATACATGACCAAACAATCCAATCACCTCTAATAGTGCTGGCCCAGGCATGGGGATGCTGGGCTGGCCCCCAGCGTGATCCTCAGCATATTTTTGGGACAGCTGAGAATTCCATTTTGTGTGGATCAGCAACGAGTAAGACAAGACCAAAAAAAGAGCATCAATTCCTCCTGCCACTGAATCACTAAACTAATCAGAAAAGAATGTTCCGGGAGAGAAGGAAGACCGAGATCCTGGGAACTGCTGAGAGGTTGGGGGACCAGGCCGCCTGCATTTCTTGTTAACTAAGCACCCTGTTCTGTCTCTTTTCTAAATCCAGCCAAGCAAAACAAACCTCCTTCACTCAGGTTACACTAATGGTTATTTTATTTAAAGGATGAGAACACTGTCACTGTCGGTCATTTGTACTCATAACAACCATTGACATTTTCTAAATAATATGTTAACATTCATGTGTAACAAAATCCTTGTTTCTGACATGTGCAAAGTACAAAGGCTTTTTTCATTTGCAGAAACCTCCCTTCCCCCTCCCCCCTCCCCCCAGTATAACAAATTTGGCCTTTTACAAAAAAAAGGCTGAAAGGACAATTTCTTCAGAGATTTCTGTCACAGGAAACGTACACTTGTGCACGTGCTCCCCTCCTCCCCCCTCATGCTTTCAGTCCATTGAAGGCCTGTTTCTCAATGGAGTCACTGTAGACACCAGATCTCACAGGAGGACAGAGAAGTCACTGTCTGAAGTCTGTGGATTGCTTTTGCCCTGTGCTTGTGCTACTTAGGCGGGATTGGTTGACCACCGGAAATGAGCGCCAGCTACCATGGTGAAAAAGATATAAGAGCCAGCAACCCATATTTGCAGAACATTGAACAGTCAAAGGAAGTCTTTATCCTCAGATGAAGTGTGATGGATGAGTCTTGCAGCACCTCTTGCTGGAGGGGAGTTTGTGGTAACCCAACTCTTTTTAAAAATACTGAATTCTGAAGAGGGGCTTTTTTGGCCAGGGGTGGAGTTGGGATGAGGTAAATTATTGCCTGTTTTCATTTCACACAGATTATGCATTAAACACCTGCACCCAGTAACACCCAGTAGCCTTATGTTTACTAAGCCAGAGTTATTTTAGCAGCAGGCAAGCCTTTCTCTGTATTGAGAGGAAATGGGTATGCCCTCTCATTAACAGTAACTCCACCTCTAGTTTCCCTATCATAAATTGCCTTTCATATTCCGCATAAACTTAAAACTGACTTTCCAAGGAGCAAAGCTAAAAAAAAAAGTGATGTTCGCAAATACTGGTCCCTTCCAGTATCAATTCTGGTATACTTCTAGTTTTGATACACTCAATGATATTTTCATTTTAAAAATGGGACTCTGGCATACGAAAACAAAACGTTGGTTGCTAGCTGTTTGGCTCCCATGAGATCTTCAGGGAAATTTCTAGACCCTAAGCCAGGGGTGTCAAATTTGATTTCATTGAGGGCCGGATCAGAGTTGTGTTTGATCTTGGGGGAGGCAGGGTGGGTATGGCTGGGGTGGGCATGACCAGCTCAATGTCACTTTGTGGTGGCCCAAGTGCCAGCAAAAATGGCCCCCCAAGCTCTGTTTTGGGTTATGACGGCCTCCTGCAACCTTCTACCTGTGAAAACAGAGTTTGGGAGGGCGGTGCATGGCCTTCCCAACCTCCATTTTCATTGGCAGAGGTGCCATGGGCCAGCCCTTCGCTGTTTCCAGGACAGCCCCACGGGCCATATCCAAGCATCCTGGGCCTTGAGTTTGACTCCCTTGTCCTAAGTAGATCCCATAAATATTTATAGGAAACAAAATGGTAGGTCATGCAAACCCAGTGCTTTGGGAATGTGCTCATTGTTCACCAGACCAATGAAAGGATAAAATTAGGCAGAGAGATATGAGGTGAAGAGCATTCTGAATCCTGAAAGTCAGGATCTGATATGGCAAGTCATAGTTCTCTCTTTGCCTTCTAGTCAATACTGCCCTCTTGGGATTAGGTCAGCTTTCTCCCTCCAATTAAATTCTGCAATCATTATTAACATAGTTTACAGCTTCAAAGTACCCTAGGTATTAAAAAAAAACCAGACACTTTGGTGTGCATGTTGTGTGTGTATAGGATGTTGTGTTGTTGGAAAGGAAGTGATAATCCCATTATTTCTTCACTTAATTGCTATCTGAAAGACCTTCCATCGAGGGCCTAAAAACTCACAGAAAATTGTGGTCGAAGTCTTGCATAACAGTTGAGTGATATGATTTAACAGAACACAAGGAAAGACATTACCCTTTGCTTCCATTTGTTCTTTTTCAATCTTCTTTCCAGCCCTCTCTCTGTCTCTTTCTCTTTTGAACTCTTGCCTGGATGTTTGTAATGTCTAATTTTCTCTAAGATCTTTTAAAGTTTGATGGGGAAATTAACCATATGGAAACTATATGCCACTAAAAACAAAAGGACTTAAAAAATGATTTGTTTTGGCTGGATCTCGGGAATTATTTGAGCTTTGAGCAGGGAGGGTTTGGAAGTGCTCCATGTGTGGAATGTGCTACCCAAAGGGAGGTTTTCATGCTGGAACCTGGAACTTGTTCCATTTTCTTCAACTGGAGGGGAGGGAGGGAAAGGGAAAGGGAGAGGGAGGGATGCTATTGCTACAGTATATTCCTCACAGCAATTGTGGGCTGGGTGGTATTTTTTTTAATTCCAAAAGATAGGGACTGAAATATATGAATGACAGCTGAAAAAGTTGGCATGCACTCTACTTAGGACCTCTCATTTTAAGAAGGTAGGGATACCATGCCAAAACTTTAGACTGTCCCACCTGCAACTCTGGGTACATAAAGATGTACTGTACAGAAAAGGAATATCAAAAAAATAGTTAAGATATTGCTGAACTTATTTGCTTTGCCCTGGTTGTTCTCTTGGTTTTGTTTTTTTAAAGCAGAGAGACCTATAGAGTATTTCAGCATATTAGTATTATGTTTTTGCATCTGAGTTTTTCATTTTGTAAAATAATTACATGGACATTTCCATTTCAATTATCAACTGGCTACCCCCTAGCATTCAGTCAACAGATCAGCCTCTAATTCAGGGGTGTCAAACTCGCGGCCCATGGACGGATGTGTCACGTGTCACCCCCACCCCCGCTTGGTTTGGCAAAGGGGGAAAAAGTCCCAGTATGTCACACGACACTGCCATGATGATGCAAGTTTGACACCTCTGCTCTAATTCCGTGAACCTTTGTCCAAAGATGGATATCATCCGACATCAGTCTGTAGTAGGCAAATCCTTGCTTGCTGTTTCAATTAATTTTGGGTCTGACATCATTAAAATATGCAAAGCCAAATATACCTTATATTTTGGATGGGCATGGTCTGCATCCCTCTTGTATTCATAAGGTATTGTATGACAAAAAGGAAAGCCATCCCTTTCAACTTAATGAGAATATTTTGGGAGATGTTTCTGACATCTAAATGAGATGTAGCACATACATGACTAAAAATATTCATCCACCTCCTAAAAAACGTTAGCAATGTCACCAGCCAACTTGTAGGTTTATTTCCTGGCTCCCTATTTATTGCACCTTTAGGTTTCTGGTTATAGGAAGCTTCTGTTGACTGAAATGTTGTGGCTTGAGCTGGGTTACAAAAGTAAATAGTGTTTAGAATGATACATTTCTACAATAACAAATCATTTGTTATCTTTTTCTCTGATGGTAAAACAGAGAGTAAGATAAATTGCAATGCTCTGTGCCTGTGGGAGACTGCAGTGTTCTTTTTATTGCCAAGTAGAAGCCAGTTAAAGCGAATTGTCCTGGAAAAGCTTCCCATTTTCCAGAAATGATCATCCCTCTAGATGGAATACCATGCTTTCATGAGACCTTCCACATATTAGAAGAGAGAGGACCTTGTGATATTTAGCCGGATTCCAGAAGACTTTCCCACCCATTTGGTTAAGCATTAGCATCTCCACTGTGTTGAATCTGACATTAGCTCCTGGAACTGATAAAAAAAATTCCTAAATCTCACGATGTGGCTTTCCAGAAGAAATGGGAAACAGGTATTTATTGGGCAGAAGAAATCCTATTAGACAAGTTGAGACAGGACACAGCTGATCCTAAAATGGGTGGATAACTATTGGTCAGGTGCAACTAGCTGCTTTTCCTGGAATTGCACTCCTACTCTTCCAGAAGTGGTTCCTCACTGTAATAGGAGAGGCTTTAAAATAGTCTCTGCCTGATCTATGGAAACAATTTTGAAGTCTCACTGTAACTTGGAAGAATGATACTGAAAGAGGAAGAGCAATGTTTGGTAGTCAATCTCTTTCTTTGGAATTCTTGCCTTGAACTGCAATTAAATTTTTTGTAAACAGTTTCCTTTAGCAAGCAACAGACATCACTTTTCACACCTGGTTGCAGCCTGAAAGGTGGATTCCCTGAGATGGATCAGGATTACTGGGGAGACCAATTATTCTCCAGCAATATCCTATGTCTGTTCCCCTCTGCAGCTGTTAGCAGTCCCAACTGGCAACATTAGAGTTCTGTTGGGAAGAAAAAGCTCCTAATTTAATCAGAGCAACAAGATGTGCTTGGATTTAGATAGAAACAAAAAGTCCCTTTGGAAGACACACTTCTTGATAATCCCTTAAAGAAGTTGCATCTTTCTCCTTAACGTACATGGTAGCCAGGAGACTCCACAAAAACACATGTTTTGAGTTTCCAAAGGTGCTAAGAAGGAGAGACAAGATGCTTTGGAGCAGCCGTGGTTATGATGTCAATGCCTCCTCATGGAAGGGTATGCAAGATGGCATATGCAATTGTGTGATAAAAATCCTATCTCTTTAGACGGATGTGTTACATTGACTCAGATACAAAAGTATGGAGCTTTGATTGTGTGCTTACATTTGCCACCTTAGCCTTTTGGACCCCTTAGCTTAATGCATATTTTCCTATTTCCCCCCCTTCTAGTATTTTTGCACAAGAACCTCGGTGGTGCAGCGAATTAAAGTGATGTTAAGTAGCACTTAGCTGCCAGCTGCCTACAATTAAGGCAAGTTCAAATCTCACCAGGCTCAAAGTTGACTCAGCCTTCCATCCTTCCAAGGTAGGTAAACTGAGAACCCAGACTGTTGAGGGTATTAAGCTGACTTTGTAAAACACCACTTAGGGCAGTGGTTCTCAACCTTTGTAAGGGGGTGACTCCCCTGGGTGTCGCAGCATTGCACGTGCAATTGCCACGACCCCCAGCTTCTCGTACGCAGCTTTTGGAGCTGAGGGAACACATGCTGTTCCTGTCTAGTTCTGCTGTGCTGCTTCCTACAGCAGAACTAGACAGGAACAGCACGTTTGTTCCCTCAGCTCCAAAAGCTGCCGGGGGGCGGGGG
>JANHFR010008576.1:7236-18092 GCA_032468015.1 Mimophis mahfalensis | reverse complement strand
TTATTACCTTTAAATCCCTACTGCGAGACCGCCTTCTACCTCATCGCTCCCAGCGACTGGTAAGATCCCACAGGGTTGGCCTCCTCCGGGTCCCGTCAGCGAAACAATGCCAGCTGGCGGGCCTGTGGAGGAGGGCCTTCTCTGTGGCTGCCCCGGCTCTTTGGAACCAGCTACCCCCTGAGGTCTGGACCGCCCCCACCCTATTGGCCTTCCGGAAAGTGGTGAAAATCTGGCGTTTCCGGCAGGCTTGGGGCCGTTGATTTCACGACTGTGATCTTGCAAGATCCAGCCTGAATAGTGTGCATGAGTTTTTAATGTTTTAACTATTTTTTATTATATATTGTTTGTGTTGTTTTGTTGTGAGCCACCCAGAGTCCCTCGGGAGTTGGGCGCCATAGAAATACGAACAATAAATAATTAATTAAATAATTAAATAATTAAATACATACATACATACATACATACATACATACATACATACTGGACACAACACTGAAAAATGATGTGTAGGTTATATTCTGCATTTCCTTAAACGTGCTACAATGTTATCTTCAAACTGTTATTAAATATCCTGTTGTTTTTTAAAAGGGAAATTTAGAAGTTTGGCATAAGGAGAGTTGTCTCGGACAGCCAGATGGGTGGGAAATAAATTTCATCAATAAATAAAGTGAAAAATGAGAGGTCAGCTAGCAAAAGCATCCGTTTTCATCATCCGTCCGTCTGTCCGACCCTTATCTTTGATCACATTTCTTCCCTCAAACCAGGGGATTAATAAAAGGGTGATCTTTTCATCATGGTTTCGGATTGAATCTGGTGTGTCACCAACCTAAACAGGGACTGCCAGTCGCACACACCTGCCGCTTTGTGAAATTGCATCGTTAATAGCTTTATTCACTTGTTCGTAATTATAGTTTTCATCACTTGCGTGTTTCCACATATGAGACTTCAGGGAAGGAGGGTGGCTGCATACATATCCGCAGAGAGAACACCTGAAATAACAGCAATGGGGTGCCAAAGTTATCACAAGTGTAAACACATAGAGTTCACAGATTAATAGAGTTGGACGGGACCTTGTAGGTCATCTAGTCCAACCCCGTGCCCAATCAGGAGATCCTCTGCTGCTACCCAGGATCGAACTCACAGCCTCCTGATTGTGAGGTAAGAGCTCTACCCCTAAGCCAGAGGCCTTGCATAATACTACATACTACAGCAAAGCATTATCATCAGACCAGTACTCTATTTTTCATTATCTGGAATTACCTCACTTATCTGGAATTACAGTTTAAGTAACATTTTAAGCAAACGTCTCCTAGGGCTCCCACCGAGGGGAGGCTGATACAACCTTGAGCCACCCAGAATCAAACTACTGGCAGTGGGCAGAGTTAGCCTGCAATAGCAATAGCACTTATGACCAGTGGTTCTCAACCTTCCTAATGCCGTGACCCTTTAATACAGTTCCTCATGTTGTGGTGACCCCCAACCATAACATTATTTTCACACGCACACCTGTATTTGTATTGAAATATGTGTTTTCCCATGGCCTTAGGCGACCCCTGCGAAAGGGTCGCTCGACCCCCAAAGGGGTCGCGACCCATAGGTTGAGAACCACTGACTTAGACTTATATACTGCTTCACAGTGCTTTACACTCCCTAAGCGGTTTACAGAGTCAGCCTCTTGCCCCCCAACAATCTGGCTCCTCATTTTACCGACCTCGGAAGGATGGAAGGCTGAGTCAACCTTGAGCCTGGTGAGATTCGAACTGCCAAATTGAAGTCAGCCAGCAGCCAGCAGAAGTAGCCTGCAGTACTGAATTCTAACCACTGTGCCACCGTGGCTCTTAAAGGATGAAAATGTTCTTTCAGATAGTGCTACGCTACAAATCTTAGCAGCTCCACTCAAGGCATCCAAATACAATACTTGTCAACCTTTCATTGCTACGGTCTGGTTGATCTAGATCAGGCGTGTCAAACTCAAGGCCCGTGCTTAGACCTGGCCTATGGGGCCACTCTGGAAACAGCGAAGGACTGGCCTGCCATGCCTCTGCCAGCGAAAACAGAGCTCAAGAGGGCCCCCAACACAAGGGACATTGAGCTGGCCATACGCACTTGGCCCCGAGGCCAAACACAACCTGATGCAGCCCTCAATTAATTGAGTATGATACCCCTGATCTAGATGGACCTGAACAATCTGCAGGATGCATTCTGCAGCTCAGCAGATGATGTGCAGTGTATTTTCTTCATCAGTCAGTGGCTACAGGTATACATTTCCCAATCAATTCAATTTTTCATAGTTTCTGGTAAGCCAGATGCTGTCAACGGATCTTCCAATTTTTTAATGCATCCGTTTCCTATAGACACTTCTGTTAGATTATTGTATAGAGGTGATCAAGACCGAATAAAACGGAGGGTTGTGTTCAGTTCAAGAGTCATTCTTATTAGAGCTTATGCACAGCCTGAAGTTTTATTAAAGTTTGGGTTGCTGATAGGAACACAAAGACTAAAAAGGGAGAGAGAGCTAGTAATAAGAACAGATCCAAAGAGAACTCGAGGACTGGGACCCTGTTATTTACCCAGGTTGCCCAAACTATTTGTTACCTACTTGAACTGCTCCATTAACTGCACCGCCTGATGCTCCTGTGGGTGGCGTCTCATGTGACACTTCAAGCTATTCATACTTGTGGTGGCGAAGTCACAGACGCGGCACCTGAACAAAAGCAAAGAAAGATTTGACTCCAGCAGTCTTGTGCCCGCTTGGCATTTTAATGCCCCAGAGTTAAAAAATTTAATGACAAAATGTTTTGGAAAATTAGCAACGCTTCCAGGTGTGATAGCTTGCAATCCAAAAGTCAAACATGGCCTTCTTTTACGTCCAAACTCGCTTTCTGCTGGGACACAAAGAAAATTCTGGTTGGGGAATTCTGGAAGTGACTGTCAGCAAAAGGCTGGTCAAGTTTATTAAGAGACGGCTGCCATTAAGATTGCAAAATCACGAGTCAAAGAGTCCATTCCAGATGTTGGCAACCTATTCAAGCAAGGAAGCAGAGAGGCAGATGGCTGCCAAAGTCTGAAAACCCCACAGCTTTTGCAAAAATGATCGCTAAATTGTTCCAATATGACAGGATGGGGAAATATATGGACTGTAACTGAATTTAACAATTAAATTAAAAAGCAGATTTAGATTTATATTTCAAGCCTTGGGTTACTTTAGAATGCAATCTCCAAAATGTTCCTCAGAGGTGAATTTGGCTTGACAAACCTCAGCTGACTGCTTTCAAGCTCTCTCTCAATGTTTTAAATGGAGTATTTGAAATGTTTATGTGTATTTTGCAAATGGACTCTTTAAAAAGCCACCCTTAACCCACTTGCTTTAATAATTGAGCGGGTAAAATTTAGGTTTGAATTCTGCCAATAAAAACAGACTATATAGGCACATAGGAAACAATGCAGGCTGTTTCCTATGCGCCTGGAGGACTTTTAAGTATATTTCAAGAACAAATCCTTGGTCATTTATGCCCTTCTTCAAAATCAGACTATTTCAAATTGCTCACCAGTTGCTGCAAGGGAACCATTACGAAACAAACAAAACAAAACCGGCTGAAATTCCCTGGATATAAAAATACAGATATCTTCACCTGTATGGCTTATCCGAGTTGTGAATCCGTCTGTGATTCCTTACTCCAACATACGTTGTGCTTGTGTAATCGCAAATGTCGCATCGGTAAATTTTCTGGACCGAAATCTTGTCCCCTGTAATAAGAACATCAGAAGACGTTGGTCCTCCTTCAACACTGGTTTCCATCAGCCCCAATTAGATGCTTGTGAGAACCCTCTGAGCTGCAAATGAAATGCAGGGAAGGACACGAGACCCCTCTGACTGTGGAAGAGCCTCGGTGGTGCAGTGTGTTAAGCCCTTAGCACTTAACTGCCAGCTGCCTGTAATGAAGGCGAGTTCGAATCTCACCAGGCTCAAGGTTGACTCAGCCTTCCATCCTTCCGAGGTAGGTAAACTGAGGACCCAAGATTGTTGGGGGCAATAAGCTGACCTTGTAAAAATGCCGCTAATAAGCAGGCATATACTAAAGAATGAAGGCTATTGCTAAGCACATCGAATTGTGCTTCTAAAGATAGTAAGCCGCCCTGAGTCTCCGGAGAAGGGCGGCATATAAATTGGAATAATAATAATGATAAGGCATGCTGAGCCATGCTGTTGACCAGCTACTTGTTTCTTTATTAAATTTATATGCTGTCTATCTTGCTATCGAGATAAACTCTGGGTGGCCTTGATGACCTTATCCTCTTCACCCTTTCCAACCACGTAGATTGGCAGCTTTCATACCACAACTTTTAGGGCTGCTGCTGTTCCATGGTCTTTCCGTGATCCACAGTGGTGCAGTGGTTAGAGGGCAGTACTGCAGGCTACTTCTGCTGACTGCCGGCTGCCTACAATTCGCCAGTTCAAATCGCTCCAGGTTGACTCGGCCTCCTATCCTTCCGAGGTGGGTAAACTGAGGACCCAGATTGTGTGTGTGTGTGTGGGGGGCAATGTGCTTACTTTGTAAACAGCTTAGAGATGGTTGAAAGCCCTGATAAGCGGTATTATCAATCAAATGCTGTTGCTGTAGCTATAGCTACAGGTCTTTAATTTCGATAGAGATCCTATATTTTCCCCTCCAATCCTGGGCGCTGGGGATCCCATTAATGTTTATAAGTACAGCCACAATGAACAGGAACACTGATAATTTTCTAAGCAGGGAAGGCATGTTCCTGCTCAAGCGATTGACACGCAAGCAGCTGCTGTGCCATAAACTTTGGGGGTTTTATAGAGGCGGCATCTGTTTGACAAGAGGGTTTCCTTCCTGCAATTGTATCTTAATTTGATTGCAAAGGGCTTCCAAAATGCTTTGGAAAGCTAGCGTTCTCATTTAATGAATACAATTAAAAAGGAAATGGTGTTAAGTGAAGGCAGGCATCTGACATGAGCTTTTCAAATAAAAAGGTACTTTAAGATACTAGACCAGGCAAGGAAAACCCCACCCTGCTTCTTTTATTTTTTTTTAAGCGATGAGCAATCAAGACAAAAGGCAGACAAATGCTAATTTCTGCATCCAGATGAAGGAATAAGAAAAAGAATCTCCCACCCTGAGTTGCACTCTCAAATAATTCATCATTATTCAGTGACAAAGGGCCTTAAATGAGGATAGTGGAGAAACACTTCCCACTCTCAGTTCTCCAAGGAATCTTTCCCCCCACGATATCGGGTTCTATTTGCAAATGGGGAAATGAAAGGATGAATTTACAATGGCCTTCTTGGAAACTGGCATCCTGTAGAGCAGGGGTCTCCAGGCTTGGCAACCTGTGGACTACAACTCCCAGAATTCCCCAGACACCTTAGGAGTTGAATGAGAGTTCATGTTGGGGGTTGGAAGCCCACCAGTCTTAAAGTGGCCTGGTTTGGAGACCCCTGCGCTTTAGACCAACGTTTCTCAAACTCGGCAAACTTGAAGACTTGTGGGATTCTGGGAGCTGAAGTCTCTGAGATGGAGAAACACTGCTCTTGATTTCTTCATAGACACAAATCTTTGACCAAACAGATCATACATGTAGATCAAATAGATCATACACACAGAAAGAAAACAATGTGAAACCAATCAATGAATCAATCTTTATTCAAGTGACAGACCAGCAGATAAAATACAAAAGTCACAATTAATTAGGATAAAAAATAAAATATATAATTGTAGCTAGAATGAAAGAAAATGCTATAACTGGGACTTCGAATTTGCTGTTTTAGAGTTGTAAAGTTTTTCTCTCAAGAATGGAATTGTGCCATTCGCACTACAATCGCTTTTTACAATGAGACTGTTGAACAAAACAATACAGCTGTTTCTAATACAATGAACTTGATTCATTTGTCCAGTTCTACAGCAACATCCTTATAAATATGTAGGTTTCTGAACATGACAGTATGTTAGTTTTTCCCAGGCTGATGCTTGCCAGATGTATTGGACTAAAATGCACCATTTCTAGCCAGCAAAAATATTGTGTTTGCTGACTGGGGATTATGGGAATTGTATTCCAACACATCGGGTGGCCCAGAATGGGGAAGGCTGCCATAGAAATGCAATACATCATAGCAGATGCCCGTATTGTATTTTGGAACACAAAGAACTGGTGTTTGGCCTAATATTGAATAGATCTAGTGATTTTTTTGTGCTTGGTGAAAAATTGTTTTGGCAAATAACCAAAAATACAGACAATATCAGCTATAGGACAAGCATCAGTTCTAACCTTTTCTATATCCTAAAGCAGTGTTGGCAAACCTTTTTGGCACTGAGTGCCGAAATGGGAGATTGCGTGCAGGGGGAGCACCAGAAACCAGAATACTAGCTCCCTGGTGCGCATGGGCGGAAGTACTGGAAACCAGAAGAACTGCTAACTGGTGCGTGTGTGCGTGAGCACCAGAAACCGGAAGAGCAGCTCCCTGACGCACATATGTGCACTGAGAAGTTGAGCTTCCAGTTTCTGGTCCATGCATGCACACCAGCCAGGTGGTCTTCTGGTTCCTGGCATGCATGCATGCACAAAGACCAGCTGGCTGGCACGCATGTGTGTGCCAGAAATCAGAAGCTTAGCTTTCTGGTGTGCACATGTGCACTGGAGAGATGCTCATCCAGTTTCTGGTGCTCACACATGCACAAAGACTAACTGCAAGAGCAACAGGTGATGGCTGGCATGCCTGGAGAGATGGCTCTGCGTTTGTTGTCACGGTCCTAAAGTATGAGACTGATACATTAGATAACCCTATCTAATGAAAGTTTTTGCTTCTAATGTGTTCTTTAGCATTTCAGTTATAAACATAATCCACTAATTAAAGTATTATTTTTACAGAAGGTGGGTGGAAATTCTCCTGCTCCCTTGTATACAGAAAGTTAAACTCCCGCTTCTTTGGTGCAGCCCCTGAGATACTGGAACACTGCTATCCTGTCATCCTAGTCCTTCTTTTCTTCAAACTAGATATATCTACTTCTAGCAACCATCGTTTATATGTTTTAGACTCCAGTCCCCTAATCGTCTTTGTTTTAGGATTTGTTGATGTTACTTTTGTATTAGTGAGTTACTGTGGTGATATAACCATACACTTTTGGGTGTATGTATGTTGGAAATTGTGCAAAGAATATGGCTAAAATGTCAATCTTGTATTATGCTTTACTTATCTAGAAGTGAGCCTCTACCTGCAGAGACATATTCTCAGGAAATAGCGTATATCTTGTCAGTCTGACTAACTATTGAAAATGTAACAGTTCAAAGTTCTAGCTCAGAACTAAAAATAATTTATAGTAGCAGGCTATAATTTGCCAATTTTCATAGAGACTATTAAGAAGGTTAACTTTATTCAAGAAGCTGTCTAAAATGCAATCTGTTGTGTGCAGCTTGTTTTCCTTGTCAATCTAATTTGTAATTCATTTTCTTAAGGCTCTGCAAAGCTGATTCTTGCAAAAATTTGCACTTAGGAGAACATTTTATTTAAAGCTATAGAGCACAAACTTATTTTAATCCAACCACCTCTTCATCATTTTCCTCTTCCATACAATAATTTTATATTAACATCATTCTCTTATAGGTGTTTGAATATATCATGAAAAATACGGCTGAAATAGTAACAACTGTACATATGTACTCTCCACTAAATAGCATTGGTCTCACTTGTAGATGTTCTATGGTTTGAGCGGGATGGGGGTAGTGCAGCCATCCTTTACTTCTCAGCAAGTTTGATACATACCATCAACCTTTGTATCCTTTTTGGTTGCAGGATTTGAGGCTAGGTAGGTAAGTTTTGTGTTTGTTCAGCTCCTTTCTCCAAGGCTGGTCCTAACTGGTGTTGATAGGAAGAGGTCCACCCTTCTGCCACTCTTTTGTGACATGCTGCAGGGCTTGGTATCCTCTCTGCTATTTTTTAACACCTATATGAAGCTGGTGGTGAGATCATTCAAGATCACAGGATGAGCTATTGTCAGTATGGTGATGATAATTTTATATCTCTACCCCATGTAACCCAAGTGTGTTTTTGCCTCTACTTTGGATTCGGGACAGCAAGGTTCAGCTGAACCCTGGTAAATCTCAGAGGCTGGGGGTACATAGAACCTTGGAATATGGGAGTTTAAGAGCTCTTAGTTCTGGATGGGAGAGCACTACCAAGGCACCCCTTGCACAATTTGGTGGTTCTCCTAAACTCATGACTCTTGAAGAGAAGATGGCAGTTGTAGCTAGGAAAGCTTTAATGCAACTTCATGTTGTGTACCAGTTATGTCCTTTCCTGGATTGTGCCCATTCGCTCATGACCTGGTAATCTCTTGCTTGGACTACTGCAATATGCATTGTACGAAGTTAATTATATAGAGTATTCAGAAGCTATGTGTTCTGTGTTTCAAGACACAACTGCAAGGACAGTTATAGTGGCACCTGGGGCAGGTGGATGTAGCACTGTTGTTATGTGAGCTATACTGGTTGTCTGTTTGCTTCTATGACTAAGGTGGTGGTTTAAAGCCTTTTATGATATGAGACCAGGTTACCCAAAGAACTGTCTCAAGTTAATGCCCACCCATATTCATTCTGGAAGAATGGGCATGCTACAGATCCCGTTGGTCAAGGGATTTTGGATGGCAGGAGAAGAACATCTTCTACTGTGGCCCTTGCCCTTTGGAACATCTTGCTGCTGGAAGCAAGATCTGCCCCTACCATCTTGGCCTTCTCAAAGGACCTCAAAAACCTGGCTCTGCTGATTGGCTTGGGACCTTGATGGCAGCATTTTACACTGGTGGTGAAGTAAGGCACCTCCGTACTGCTTATGTACTTGCTTTCTAGTTTTATTTAATTCCCGTTAATTCTAATGTTTTAATTTTTTAATGCTTTTGTTGTTTTTATTGTATTGTAAGCTCCCCAGAATGGGTAGTGAGATAGGTAGCATATAATAAATGTAATAAAGAAATAAGATCAGATCAGCAATACTACATGTTGTAATTTTGATTAGTTTAATATACATCTCTAATTAGTGTTTCTCTCCACCAAGAACACATTTTAGGGGTAATTTCAGTTTACGGTATCTTATGAAGGCCTTCTTCTTAACTTAAGGTTGGCTCTAATACTTCTGAACTTTTGTGGGCTTTTGGGTTGTGATATGGTGGACACTCAATTGAATAAGAGTGTAATTTCTGCTTGGATTGTCATTTTATTCTTGTTTATCACTTCATGTATTGTGGCTTTGTGTTCCTTCTGTTAAATTCTGTTGAGTTTTATGAAAGCTGCCTTTATGAAAGCTGTGGTAATTTTGGCTGAATTGGTTAACAGCCATACGAGTGTTTTAAATAAAATAAATATTAAGCTTTGATGAAGAAGGAGCAAAGATTATGTAATTCACACCTTAACATGAAATGCTTCTTATTTCTCAATCAAGCATGGGTTTGCTCTGTGTACTGTAGCCCACAAAAATAATGATTTCATGTCTACTAAATCCACATAAGCTGGAGAGAAAATAACTATGTTGATCAAATCTGGTCCTTGCTTTCATGCCTGATCCATGCTATTTCAGACTATAGGCACTTTTCAAGGACAGAACAATTTTGCACGACAATTGAAACACAGAAAATAAGATGTTAGACTAATTTTCTGGATGAAATAATCAGGTGATGAGATCATTTTGACACTTAAATTTCCTCTTGCAATGCAAAACAGTGCAGACAGGACTGGAAAACCTGCTGCACCTCTACCTCTAAAGCTTCATCTGAATGTGTGCAACTGAAATGTTTGGTTTCTTTCCTTTTTTAAAAATCTATATATAGAACAGGAAGCCGCAGTCTGGATGGAATATGGTGAAAAAGATTGCGTCCACGTTGAAGTAGTGAGGCAAAGCTGCATTGCCTTTCTTCATTTATTCAATCTATACACCTAATATATTCTGATGGAACCTAGATAGGAAGATGGGAAGAAAAAAACATCAATAACCTCTGCTATGCTGTTAACACTACACTGATAATAGAAAATGTGAATGATCTGCAAACTGTGGTGTGGAAAGTCAAGGGGGCATAGTGGAAAAACAGGACTACAATTAAATATAAAGACTTCACTAAAAGATACCAGGTATGGCAGCGAGCCTTAGAGACTGATAATGAAGTGACTGAAATGGTGGATACTTTCTCTACCATTTAGGGCTGAATGTTTAAATAATGTTTATAGCCTCCCATTTCAGCAGAGTGACTCTCATTGCCTAACAATACATAAAAACAAAATATCAAGTAGAAAAACAAAACAACAACATACCAATTTTATAACTATTTTTTTTAAAAAAGGATCTGTCACATCAGCCTCTGGAAAAAAAAGTACATTGGGCTCAGCTAAGATTCTGCTAAGTGAATAAGAGAACTGCCAGGTTTTCAAAGTTCTACAGAAGAATAAGTTAATTAATTAAGGTCAAACACTAAAACAACGGATCTAGTTCAGTGGAACTTTTGAGGGAGACTTTTCAAAGACACGCCTTTGAATGCAAGAACAGGACACATTACACTGAAGCACAAATTGATTCATGAGCCACACAGGAGGGAAAGGCAAGTCTAAAGAGCCAGGATTCCACCATCTTTTTAGAGCTTTAGGCAAACTAGAATATGCATACAATTGGATACAGCAGCAACGTATTTGATTGGATATAGACAACAGCAAGTATTTGGTGGAGCAGGCTGTAAGGAATTAGCCTAACAGTCGGCTAGCCTGTAATTAAGGCAAGTTCAGATCTCACCAGGCTCAAGGTTTACTCAGCCTTCCATCCTTCCGAGGTAGGTAAATTGAGGACCCAGATTGTTGGGGGC